>CAKAKR010040816.1:19514-35584 GCA_916700685.1 Adelosebastes latens | reverse complement strand
TTCCTCTGACTTTCTGTCAAATTAAACCTTTAAAGGTCCCATATTGTAAAAAGTGACATTTTCATGGCTTTTATACGATAAGGCATGTTTAAGTTCTATATAAATACTGTGAAATTTCTGTCTATTTGTGATGTCACAAATATACAATATTTAGACCCTTTACACAGTTTTAAACAAAAACATTCTAAATGGGTCCCAGTTTATATCTTGTTGCAGTCTATATGAATGACATCAGCTGACAGGACACTTAATAAATGGCACAATTGTCCGGTAGTTTATCAATCTTGGCCAGACTAACTAAATTATAGCCCCAAAAAACAACAGAGAAGTGCTTATTTAAGGTGATTGTGAACGTTTATTTAGCCTATTTCCATACACATGCATTTCAAAGTGCTTTACATGGGAATAACAAACAAGGAATAGCATACAGCCACAGAAAAAGAAAATATAAAACAGCCAAAGTAGCCTACTAAAAAACCCTAAAACAATAATAATTAAGATGCAAATAAATTATTAAAAAGTTATTAATATGATTGGCACTAAACAATGAATTGCATAAATACTGACTGCAGTGGTTTAAGAGGGAAGACCATAAGAACTTATAATGCCTTGTTTTTGTGGGACTGTAGCAGTTTAATACAAAAAGTATTAAATGAGGGCTTTTATTTTGACGGTATCCTGTCTTGTCTCTTGTGGCAGCTTCAACCTGGAACAAATTGAATCGTGACTCCATTAGAAAAAAAAATAATGTTGTGAAAGAGAAATAAGAATATAATAAATAATTATAATAAAATAAGTCAAAGGCTAACTTGTTTTATTTAGGAATAACAAATTTTCCTCACTGAGATATTGAAGCAATACACTAATCTGACATACAGGGGGAAAAAAGACATAAATAACATAACACATAAATTCTTTTAATTAGTTTTTTTATTAATCATTTTACTGATTTTGCACGATTATAACTAGGCTACACAACACAAACATCCAATAAACACAAAATAATATAGGCCTACATGAAATATAGTGGAAATAATCTACTAATGACAAAAATTAACATGTGTGACCGTTGCTCCACTTACTCAAAATGAGCAGAGTGTTATTTGTTAATTATGTCCAAATGTTCATTTTAGGAAGCTGGCCACTCTGTGAAGATACAAAATTAGATTTAAAGGTCCCATATCGTGCTCATTTTCAGGTTAATAATTGTATTTTGTGTTTCTACTAGACCATGTTTACATGCTGTAATGTTAAAAAAAATGTATTTTCCTCATATGGTCTGCCTGAATATGCCTGTATTCAACCTCTGTCTGAAACACTCCGTTTTAGTGCATTTCAACAGAATTGCGTTGCTAGGCAACAGCTTGGGTCCATGTGTACTTCCTGTCAGCTGATGACATTCACATACACTGCAACCAGGAATAAACTGGGACATATTTAGAATGTTTACGTTTAAAACTGTGTAAAGGGTCTAAATATTGTATATTTGTGACATCACAAACAGACAGAAATTCTTGTTTCAAACGCACAATTTCTGAATACGGGCTGTGTGTATTTCTCTGTAAATTGAGCGCTTTGATAGTTTAACGGTATTTATATAGCACTTAAACCTGCTTTATAATATAAAAGACATTAAAATCTCACTTTTTACAATATGAGAGCTTTAAGGACATTCCCTCTACTATTGGGTTAATTTGTTAATAGAGCACTGACTAAGATCTATCTATTAATGTTTCAGTGTAAAGAAGTTACAAAGTTGAGGTACTTGTACTTTACTTGAGTATTTCCATTTTCTGCCACTTAATACTTCTATTCCACTACATTTCTGTAGGCAAACATTTGTAAAAAAAAAAAAAAAAAATTGAATGCATTATTATAGGTTAAGCTACCCACCAGTATATAAACAGCTACAACATTAAAGTGATGTAGGCCTAATACATCTACATATAACAATAATTATAATCCAATAATAGCCTACAATATATGACTGAATTGTCCATTCTGCATTGAGCACTTTTACTTTTTTATTTTGATGCTAATATTTGTAGGCTACATTTACTTATCTAAGATTCCACTTCTATCCATCCATCCATTTATCCATCTATCTATCTATGAGATTAAATCCACTTTTGGTCAAACTGTTAGATGCTATAAATGTGTTTTTCTGATGTAGTGCTCTGTGTGTTTCTACTGTCTGGTTATGGGCTTCTCTCTTCATCCCACAGAGCCTCTCTCTTCTTCTCTTCTTCACTGCATTGCCCACATTCCCTCCTGTTTTTTTTACCCACACGACCTTGTTTTCAACATGGTTGCCGAAAAACCTTCATCTCTGTTTATGTTGCAGAAGAACGAATCTAACCTCCTCGTGAGGCTCACCGTGGCTCATAATCCACGGTCTCCTTTCACGGTATATATATATATTAAAGCTTAAACATTTATATCCTAACAAACGACGCTGCTGCGCATTAATCAGTGAGGAAACGCCACAATATGAAAACCGACGCGGAATGGCGTCCGCTCAGAGGGACCCGGGACGCTGAATAGCAACAGCACCGCCTCGAATCGACCAATCAGAGCGAAGTAGGCGGGTTCAAGCGGTGGAGTGTTCTGCTGTCATACATGTTCCCGGCTTGGTGGAAGCTGTTTCCTGCACTGGTGCATGGTGGTCGAACAGGAGGAATTGTTGGAAATTTTTTCGGAGGTTCGTATATAAATTGGTTTGTTACCCAGTATGCATTATTCCCACAGCCATGTCTGAGAGAGAGAGGAGAGGAGGGAGTGACAGGCTGCAGCTGGGAATCATATAAAGGATGGATAATATAATGTTTTAATATGAGATACTTGATGACATCCAGCGAGTCTAAATGCTTTATGTTATCATGAAGTAGCTCGGTGTTGTTTCCGAGTTGTAGGAGCTTCAGAGGAGACAGATAGCTAGCACCTCCGGCTGTCACACACTCAGCTAACACCTAATTTATTCATTTATAATGGTTATATTCTCATTAACGTGACAGTCTTTAAGAAACAGTTTGATAAGAAACCACTAAGTCGTGACAGCAGCGGTTCGTTTGACGTGTTTAGCTGTTAGCATGGTTAGCTAACACCACCCCTTTAACGTTACTCCAACGTTAACATGACATCTTAACATGCTGTCAGTTCAGTTCAGTGTTTTCTAAACAGAACAGCTTCTCTGTACTTGTTAGATAATGTTTCATTATTACACATTGACAACATGTGTGCAAGTCATAGTTGTGCTAACAGCTTGTAGCTAGCTAGCCTCCTCAAAATGCTATATTCAAAATAACAAGCGCCAAACACAAAGAGCTGATATGAAATAAGAGAACCTTCAGGTCAGGTGATGAGCACACATTAGTTTAAAACAGTAGAATATATCTTAAGTTAGATCTGTAACTACAACTGTTATGTTTGCTATATTATTATGTCTATCTGATTACAATACTTTATATTCCTGTACTATAACACTTAGATCTAAGGTCTGGCTTTCAGTGAGTCAGTTATTCTAGGATAAATAATTGTATTTAATGTATTCAATAACTTTCCCCCTAATAATGGGTTTATATGTATATAGAGTCTCTGCTTCTCACTCCACCAGAGCTATAGTAAAGCTGCCCTCATCTTTTTTGCTTTTCTATTACCTAGTTATTGATACTCTATTGCTACTCTATAACCTGTACACAAATCTTGCTTACAGCTACAATGAGTTTATAGTGGGAACATGTTTTTTTTGCAAGCAGCATTTAATGGAAGTAATAAATTCAGCTGACTTTTATGTGTCAAATGAAGAAGTAAACAAGGCTGGATTACCATCTGCCCTGGGGGCCCCCAAAACTCTAGGTTCAGTGTAGGGCTGTCTATTTCTGCTAACCCCTCAAATGCTATTTTCAAAATAACAAGCGCCAAACACAAAGAGCTGATATGAAATAAGAGAACCTTCAGGTCAGGTGATGAGCACACATTAGCTCAAAAAGTAGAATATATCTAAAGTTAGATCAATAACTACAACTGTTATGTTTTCTAAATTATTATATATCCTTCATGCTGTTAGCCTCAACCAAGGCTGACCCCCATCATATGAAAACTATGAGGACTTTAAGAACTTTAAACATGCACTATATCGGCAACCACTTTACACTTACTTTACACTATACATCCTATATTCCACTTTATAGACTGCACATATGTACATATTACATTTATTTATTGCACATACTACATTTATTTATTGACGGACTGTACACACTATGTTCACCAATTCCCTCTGTATCTTTTATATCTCTATTATTGTTGTAGGATAAATAATAATTTTTAACAGTCTTGCTTGTCAAAATGTATTCAATAACTTTCCCCCTAATATTGGGTTTATATGTATATAGAGTCTCTGCTTCTCACTCCACCAGAGCTACTGTAAAGCTGCCTTTTATAAAAACTCATCTTTTTAGCTTTTCTATTACCTAGTTATTACTACTCTATTGCCATTCTTTAACCTGTACACTTCTGCTAAATTTATCTTACAGCAACTATGAGTTTATAGTGGGAACAAGTTTTTTTGCAAGCAGCATTTATGGAAGTAATAAATTCAGCTAACTTTTATGTGTCAAATGAAGAGGTGAACAAGGCTGGATTACCATCTGCCCTGGGGGCCCCAAAACTCTAGGTACCAGCTGATGTGAGATAAGAGCCCATTCAGGTCAGGTGATGAGCACCCATTAGCTTAAAAAAGGAGAATATATCTAAAGTTAGATCGATAACTACAACTATTATGTTTGATGTATTATTATGTCTGTGATAATCTGAAGTATAACAATACTGTATATTCCTATACTATAACACTTAGATCTAAAGTACCTGCTCTGGCTTTCAGTGAGTCAGTTATTCTAGGATAAATAATAATTTTAAGAGTCGAAATGTATTCAAGAACTCTCCCCTAATATTGGGTTTATATGTATATGTTAAGTCTCTGCTGCTCACTGTACCAAATGTCCTTTATAAAAACATGTTTTTAGTTTTTCTTTTACCTACCTTATATCTAGTTATTACTACTATAATGCTATTCTATAACCTGTACACAAATTTAGCTTACAGCTACAATGAGTTTATAGTGGGAACATGTTTTTTGCAAGCAGCATTTATGGAAGTAATAAATTCAGCTGACTTTTATGTGTCAAATGAAGATGTAAACAAGGCTGGATTACCAACTGCCCTGGGTTCCCCAGAGCTCCAGGGCCCCCAAAGCTAGGTTCAGTGTAGGGCTGTCCTGAATACCGTTTTTTTGGGCTTCGAAGCTTCGGTGAGAAATATTCGAAGATATTTGAAGCTTCGCGACGCTGCAGACTGACATGTTCTTCGTTCTGTCTGTTTCAGTGCCGCTGCTACACCACTTTACACACACGCACCTCTACACACAACAAACAACAATAGCCATCTGAGAATAACTAATAATGATGAATGTTGAATATGAATAATGAATAATTTTGAGGGATTATTCTTTATTTCATGGGATTTATACATTAATAATACATACTTATATATATATATATTTTTTTTTAAAGTTTAAAAACGAAACATTTGAATAGTGATTTGGAGGTTGAATATTATGGCAATGGTCGAAGCATTTGGGTCAGCCCTAGTTTAGTGTGTATACTTATTTATTTTCAGGGACAATGCATATTGAACAACATCACTGTAAATGTGACAGTGTTAGGAGTGTGATTTTCAACTGTTGTCCCTTGACCAGATGTTAAATTAGCCATTAAAACAACAATAAAACACAAAACATGTCACATTAGAACTGGCGAAAACAAAGCATGAAGATAAAAAAGCTTAGAGGAGTAAGGCAAGCATCATGTAAAGTACGACATGTATGGACATGTTGTACATGTAGGACAATGCAAACAATTACATAATACGAAACTATGTTAAGCAGACAATTGGCACAGGCAGTTAAAACATGACATCACATCACATTACATAAGACATAGGTAAAACCAGACGGGACTAGGTCTGTTTTTTTAATAACAAAGTTTTATGATTTTGTGCAAAGGAAGAACGATGAGAGTCACTAGTATTTAATGGAATGTTAACTGTTATTTGTTATAATTTAATAGAAAATGTATATGGGAATATGAACCACAAAAGCACAGTCACTGACATGATTTTGCTTTATTACCTGAACTTTAGGCTCTTACTTGAAGTGGGTACCTGTGTCAAAATCTAGTTGAAAGACCTTCATTATTTCAGTTTTAAACTTATATGTTGCATATTCCTAAATTAATGTGCTTGAGGTATTACACATGTCATCAATACACCACTAACTGTCACATCTCCATCCTCAGTGTCAGTGTGTCTCTCTGTGTGTTTACTAACCTGTGGACACCAGTATAAAGTTATAAATGTGTCTCCTGTGTGTGTCTCCACTCCAGCAGCTGAAGCATGCTCTTAGCCCAGATAAACCGGGACTCCCAGGGAATGGCAGAGTTTCACGATGCAGACGGGCAGCCGGTAACTCTCTGTCTCACGGAGGCCGTGACTGTGTCAGGTGAGCTCCCAAACTTGAATTTGTCATTGTTATAACATAAGACTGGAATACAGCTTGAGGTGAACAACCGCTGCAACCGGATGCAATAGAAAAAAACATCTCATTCCATCCTAATTAAGTCAATTTTAAATTTACTTTAGTTGCCCAGTGAAAGGAGTAAAATCTAATCAGTGAGTTGTATTTATCAGTATCAGATCTTTGTCATCTCTTGTCCGTGTGTAAAAGCTATGAGATCATCAAGTAGGTAAACATGATCATGCAGTGTGTATTTTAAGGGATATGAACTAACTCAGTTCAAAGTGGCCATGTGTAACCATAACATGATGATCTTCTTACTTTATGTATTGTCATTGTCAAATGATTTTCCCAGATGGCGATCAGATGGAGAGCATGGACACGGTGAGCCTGCAGGCCGTTACTCTTGCAGATGGATCCACCGCATACATCCAACACGACTCCAAAGGTTCCTTTTCAGATGGACAGATCATGGACGGCCAGGTGATCCAGCTGGAGGACGGCTCTGCTGCCTACGTTCAGCATGTGTCGATGCCCAAAGGAGGTAAAACACAAATCTAAAAGAAATCGTTTTATTTACATTTCATCTGGATGACTTAATGCCATCTTACTGTTGTATACATACTGTGGAGATATCCAGAAACTCAAGCTTATGTGTAGGTTACTGTTGGTGAGGTCGTTGTGCCTAATGTTTTTTTTTTTCTGTTGTAGGAGGGGACAGTTTACAGCTTGAAGACGGACAAGCAGTTCAGCTAGAAGATGGAACAACAGCCTACATTCACACACCCAAAGGTAAAACATGTTTTACACATAAGAGAATTCCTTTCATCTCATTCGTCAAGTTTTTCATTTCAGTCATTTTATTTAAATACATATCAATGTAAAGGAGTAAACCGTTATAAAAATACTAACATTGTTATGTTTCATCAGTCAGTTGTATTCAGTTCATTCTACAAGTCATTTGTGATGCAGAGTTGTAATGTTTTTTTTTAGGTTTAGAGTTTTTATGCTTATTTTTCTCAGTTTAACACACAACACAAAAGACATTACAAACTTAAGACAAGAAGAACAAGAGAAATAACGTAAGGAAAGATTTGAAAAATTGTTGTGATTTAATGTTTTGGTTTACCTTCTTTGATTCAATCTGCCTTTGCTTTTCCATAATGCCTTTTTACAACCTCTAGAGAACCATCTCAGTTTCATTACTGGACCTGAGCCCAGTTTCTCTGTCTCTACATGAACATCCTCTCCTTGTTTCTGTGCAGATACATACGACCAGAGCGGCCTGCAGGAGGTGCAGCTGGAGGACGGCAGCACCGCCTACATCCAGCACACAGTGCACATGCCCCAGTCCAACACCATCCTGGCCATCCAGGCCGACGGCACCATCGCAGACCTGCAGGCTGAGGCCACGGCCATCGACCCGGAGACCATCAGCGTGCTGGAACAGTACACCACCAAGGTAAACATAATTTTACTAATGTGTCACTAACTCTGGCAAACCTGTCATTTTGTCCTTTTTCCTTTGGAATAATCTATTGATGCTATACTGCACTGCAAATAATACTGGAACCCTTTTTAGTGATATTTTTACTTTCCACATACATAATAATAATTATCTGCCGATTATTTTCTTGAATAATCAATAGTATAATAGTCCGGTCTATAAAATGTCATAAAGTAGTGAAAAAATGTCCATCCCAGTTTCTCAAAGTCCAAGGTGATGTCTTTAAATGTCTTGTTTTGTCAGTCCAAAACCCAAAGATATTGACTTTAATATGATATAAAACAGATAAAAGCAGGTAATTTCCATGTTTGTGAGGCTGAAAAAAGTCTTTTCTGATTACTTTAAAGGGTTAATCGATTATCAAAATTGCTGGTGATTATTTTTCTGTCAACCAACTAATCGATTAGTCAACTAATCATTGCAGCTCTAATATATACAGTATATCCTTTTAATATCAGTGACCTTATATTAAATACATCTAGACTTATATATGCTTATAATATATTTATTTTATTTTCCAAAACTTATTTTGTAACTTGTTTTTTTCCTGCACTGACATTGTTCATTTTTATCTGTTTATTTATTTATTTATTTATTTTTTAAAAATGTATACAATCTATATTGGGGATACATCAATCTGACTTTTTCAGTATCGGCCGATACCGAGTACCGATCCGATACTAGTTAATAAGCTGTATGCCTAATTATGTGGACTGTGTGTAACTGGGATCATTCTTTTATGTATAAGGCAACATCAGGCTTAACTTAACATTGCTTTCCTAACTTTGTAAAACAAAATGTGACAAATAAATTCATAGATATAAATTTACTAAATTGTTATTTATTATTAAAATAATAAATCGTACACCAGTAACTTGGTAAAAAAAAATCTTCAAAATTACAATTTAAGTGGAAACCTTGTTAATGCAGCAACAAATTGGTCAAAACTTAAATTTAAAAAGGAATTTTAAATTCCAGGTTATAATGTACAGTATATAGTATATAAACATAGAATTGAATTGAATAGATCGGCTCCATTGTCACCGATACCTGATCCAGCTATTTGAGTCAATATTGGACTGATATCAGATCCAGTATTGGTGCATTCCTAATCTAAATACACAATATGTTGGGAAGCATGTGCTAATGGAGACTGTATTGATATTTTCTTATTATATAGATAGAATTTGTATCCCTTACATTTCTCTTGGTTGTGAATGTTCATAACTCTGACAGCATACACTCTAATAAGACATGTCCTTTCTCCTTCCTGTCAGGTGGAGAATATAGAAAACCCCTTGGGGTCCTTCGGCAGAGTGGAAGCAGATAATGGCGTCCACATGCGGGTATTTAATTTCTACAATATTTTTTTGTTCTTTATTTTATTTATCTTTTGTCCAGGTTTAGTGGAGTCTAATTCATGTTTCTTTCAGATTGTGTTACAGGGTCAAGACAACAGGTCTGGAAGGGGCTCAAACGTAGGAGAGAAGTCTTTCCGCTGTGAATACGAGGGCTGTGGAAAGCTCTACACCACTGCCCACCATCTCAAGGTCAGTGTGGGAGTTTCATAGTTGTGTGTGTGCGTATATCTGGTCATGGAAAAAAAAAAAAAGTTTTGCTGTGTTGCTGTGCTTGTGCCTATTCAAGTGTGGGATTGTTTAAAGACAACATTTCCCTTACAGCATCTTCCTATGATGATGTTAGTTTGCTACAGTTTTGTTTGTGTGTCCTGCAGGTACACGAGCGCTCCCACACCGGAGACAAACCGTACGTCTGTGACTATCCTGGCTGCGGGAAGAAGTTTGCAACAGGTAGCTGCTCATTAACTTTTAAACCATTTTTTCAGCAATATCTTTATTTTTATTTTTTTCAAATAACTTCCAATAACAAAGAAGCAAACGTGTTCTCATCCAGAAGAATATCAGAGGCACAGAGATTATTGTCCAACATTAAAATGAGGCCTTCCCTTACATGTCAGACATTTGAAAGATGGTAACAAATAATAATAATTAAGTTATAAAATAAGAAAAAAAAAAAAGTGTTTCTCTGCTTTTCAAAAGGGTTTCCATATTGTTATATTCCTTTCATACTTTCTCTATTTATATATTGTGTCAACCTTCACATGGAGCAGAGCAATTATGTATTAAAGGGAGTTCAAATAATTAATGCAACTGCAGAGGACCACTTACATTTACACCTCACCCGCCACATTCATCACGTTACTTAGATCGACATTCTCCATATATTGTATAAAAAGACCCGAAATGTTTTCAAAAAGCGATTGTTTACCTTCAATAATGTAAGACATTTTTTCCAGAGGTAGAGTTATGGACAATTCTTTAATTCAATTAATACACTTTGGTTTTACAGTCTTCTTCTGAGAGAGTGAGAAAAAAACTTTTTTCAAGCCGTAAACATTTTAAGCCATTTAATACATTTTTGAAAATAATTTACACATTGGATCATGTCATATTTATGTAATTTTAGGACATATTGCTTAATTTAGAGTAGAAAGAGATCCAGCACTTCATCAGAACATTTTGGCAGATTGCTTTGGAATTCTTTATTGATTGCTGTAATGCTTTGATTCAATTCAGTTTATTTTTATGTAGTCTAAAATCATAACAGAAGTTATCTCAAGACAGCAGATCTAGGTCATACTCTATAATTTACAGAGACCCAACAAGAGATCACCCATGAGCATGCACTTGGTAAGACAGTGGCAAGAAAAAACTCCCCTTGAACACCTTGATGAAAATGTTATAATTACCATAGTGACGTCACAAATTAACACTTTGAGATCAAAATAAAATTGGACTGATGTGTTCTCTATGCTACAGCAAAAGATTGTACAAAAATGAAGGTGTATTAACCAGGAATACGGGCTTAACTGAATGTGACTGACTCTCAATTTCTGTTTTTATGGTGATTCAAAGGGTATGGACTGAAGAGTCACTCGCGCACACACACGGGGGAGAAGCCATATAGATGTCAAGAGTTAAACTGCTGCAAGTCCTTCAAAACCTCCGGAGACCTTCAAAAGCACACAAGGACTCATACAGGTACCAATATAATTGTATAACGTCATATGCTGGAAAAGGGGTGTATATGTCTTATATGTGAGTTAAAGGTCTGGCACAGGGCTTATCTGCTCTTTGCTGCTGCTGGGAGCTGATAACTGCTACTTGGCCTCATGGCTGTTTACTACAGAAGTGAAGAAGAGTGTTTGCAGCTGAAATTATGTTATTTTGGTCAAAACTATCAGACCAGAGTTTTGCACCACTGGTTTTTAAAACAACACAGATTGGGGTGCAGTGCCTCCATCCAGAATTTGTTGAACACTTTGCAAAGTTTTATTATTTGGATGAGTGGAGCTCTAATTTCCCCACAAAGCCACTAAAGCGCTGGAGGAGTTTTCAGGCACATGGTCATCATGAGAAGCATGACTCTGAGGTGCTGCTGTTTATTTTTGAATAACAGGATTTTTGCAGTTTGCAGTCAAGTTCAACTGGATTCATTTTCATTATTTTTATGCCTCCACGCTGGCGACAGCTGTGGCCGGAGGCTTTATGTTTTTGGGTTGTCCGTCCGTCCGTCTGTCTGCCTATTCTCGTGAACACTATATCCCAGGAACGCCTTGAGGGAATTTCTTCAAATTTGGCACAAACGTCCACCTGGATTCAAGGATGAACTGATTAGATTTTGGTGGTCAAAGGTCAAGGTCATTGTGACCTCATTAATTCTAGTTTACACATGAAACTGGTCACAGCATTATTGAATTGAGGATTGCTTTTTAATCAAACACCAAAAAAATATCAACAGACCCATACAATGTGTTTTGAAACATTATGGAGATGTAAAACTGGTCTGATGGGTAACCTCCTTAAATCCTCACATCTCATTTCTTGTCTGCAGGAGAGAAGCCTTTCAAATGCCCGGTCGATGGCTGCGGCAGGTCGTTTACCACCTCCAACATCCGCAAAGTTCACATCCGAACACACACCGGGGAGCGGCCGTACTACTGCTCTGAGCCAAGCTGTGGACGGTCATTCGCCAGTGCCACCAACTACAAGAACCATATGAGGATACACACTGGTGAGTCCTTTTACATCAGTCTGTCCCTACCAACTGGTAATGAGTTATGAAACTGTAGTTTAGTTCCTACTCCAGTTGTATGGAGCCTTAAGTTAAGTCTGTAGTACTTCTTGAGTCTTCTTGAGTGAACTGTGTGAATAGTTTACAGAAAAAATTATGGATTTAGGATGGAGTTTTGCTTGAGTACGATTTGTTTACAAGAAAGAAATGGTTATAAGATATATATAGATACTTTAACATTGCAGTAAGGACTGAAAATGTCACAACTTCTATCATTAAAAATGAAATTCAAACCTCTTTTTCTACTTCTCCAGGAGAGAAACCTTATGTCTGCACAGTGCCTGGCTGTGAAAAGCGCTTCACAGAATACTCCAGCCTTTACAAACACCATGTGGTTCATACACCCTGCAAACCTTACAACTGCAACCATTGTGGGAAAACCTACAAGCAGATCTCAACACTCGCCATGCACAAACGCACAGCGCACAACGACACAGAGCCCATCGAGGAGGAGCAGGAGGCCTACTTTGAACCCCCAACAGGTTGGTGGATATATAATGATTGCTGGTTGCAGCTTCTTCAGTGGGAGAATTTTTCATATATAAAGAAAAATGTAAAAAAAAAAGTAAAATGATTATATTTAAGGGTTGGACTGTTGATCAAATACAACAAGTAATCTGAATATATTACATTGGGTTGCGGGGAAATTATGATAATTTTTCTCCAATTTCTGACATCAACAAACGAACAAATGATTAATCGAGATCATAACTTTCAGATTAATTGATTCCTAGGGATATTTGAATATTTGATGCTTTAGTGTGTTATATATGATAATAAACTGAATATCTTTGGGTTTTGGACAGATGGTCAGATAAAACAACACAAAGGAATTATTAATAATGTCAACTTGGACTTTGGGAAATTGTAGCATTTGTCACTTTTTAAACTGTTGTTTGAAAAATAAAAATAATTGTTAGTTGCAGGCCTACTTGAATAATATCCACAGGGAATGTGGGTGATATCAACAAAAAAAGGATAACAAAGAAACACTAGAATATAGCCTACATAAGTGTAGTGAAAATTAAGGTATAAAATATCCCGCCAGCGACAATAATAACACTAGACCATATTAAGCAGAAATAAGTATGTGAATGAACACTACAGCATGAAGTCTGCTTTAAAAAAAAATGTCTACAATGTGAAAGTGTACAGGAAATATACACAGAATGAAAATAAACAAAATATGAAATTACATAATGAGTAACATGAAATGACATTATCTCAATAGTGACAAAACAAACTCTTTCAATCTCATTGCAGATGCCATTGATGACCCCAATGTCAGCTACACGACAGCGGTGGTTGAGGCGGACGACTCCGGCTCAGAGCAGGTTCCTGTGGAGAGCGTGGAAATGATTGGTCAGCAGCACATTGCCTTGGTAACGCAGGAGGACGGAACACAACAGCAGGTAATGGAATATGAATGATATATTCCGAGGATAACTATGAAGCTAATACTCAAGATATTTTGAAGAGAAAACGTCAAAACTAAACATGACCGTGTTGTTCAGCATTATTTAATGTGAAACTGAATATTCTTCACTCTGTATTGTGTCTCACATCAGGTCAGTATCTCTGAAGCCGACTTACAAGCTATGGGTGGCACAATCACCATGGTAACCCAAGAAGGCACAACCATAACCATCCCAGCCCACGAACTGGCGACGCAAGGTGCTCACGCGGTTACCATGGTAACAACAGACGGCTCAGAAGAACAGGTAAACAATTGACAGAGTTTTTGTGTAGACTGTACAAAATTGTTGTTGCAGAAAACTGCCTTTTTAACCCTTTTACCACCTCCCCCGGTCATACGGTGCACCTATTTAACAATATATTACAAAAAAATCGATTTCGTCATATTTTTATATCAAAATCTAATTTGGATGGTAGAATTTAATCCGCTTTTTCATTACACCTTACATTAAAAATAAAACAGCAGCAGTGCTGGAGACAATGTGGGCAGATGAATGCCAATCCCTCACATATTTTCTGGTTATGTATAAAAATACAAACATTCCGGGACAGGTAATTCAGATTTTACGCTACAAGATTCTCAGGGTGCCCCAGATTGTTTACCTGGGATTGATACCCAGTGACATAATTCACAAAAAGGACATCTAAGTCTTCTCAGCTGGTCTGACAAGAATGAATCAAAGGTTGTAAACCTTTTATATTTTATTTTTATTTCTATTTTTGTCTGTGTCATTTTGTTATGGATTTGGTCAGTGTATTAGTAACTGAAAAATAGATAAATAAAAAGTAAAAAAAAAAGAAATGTTACAAATAGACAAACAGCCACACCACAACAGAGTTTTTCAGGCTAAACAGGAAGGCAATACAGGCACTCCAAAATCTTAGAACAAGTGACAAAGCCTTTATTGTAGTGGCTAAACCATTAAAAACCAACATGTTTCGACGACGTAGGTTTTCGTCAGGGCATTGAACGAACAGAAAAATTGGGTGTGGCCTCACCTATATAGTATCAGCAACCAACCGTATTACACTTTTACTTTTTCCAGCGTCTGCCCATTTTTTTGCCTTCATGGTGGACAACCAATTCTCTGCTGGACCTCAATAATGGCACCATATGTTCCATATGTTGTCAGTCACTAACTGATTTGTGACCCGACACCTAAGCAGTCGATTGATCTGTGTACATCAATGTCTCTGTCTCCCTCAGGTGGCCATCATGACGCCGGACATGGCCGAGTTCCAAACTGTGGAGGAGGCAGCCTACAGCCAAGGACAGGATGACATTCATCCTGTCACGTTACTGGCCACATCCAACGGCACTCACATTGCTGTGCAGGTTGGTAGACCGACACCGTAGGAGTGAATAGACTGGTGGGGTGAGTTCCAATCTGTGAATATGTTTAGTTCGTTTTATAGGGGAAGAAGAAGAAGACTGGATACATCTGCCACTCAGTGTTCTGTTGTTGAAATGCAGAAAATCTGTGAAATGGATCATTTGGGAATGAAAGTTCAGCAATAGAGGCCAATTAAATTCAGAGATATCAGTAATAGAGTCTGAGTCTGCTGCATTTCTGCATTGATTTGTTTTTGTTTTTGCTGAGAAATACACTCAGTGTTCTGTTGTTGATATGAAACTGACAGGAGTTTCAATCAGGAGGGTATTTAAGTCAGTCCCCCCCAAATAATCCCTCCCCAGGTCCCACCCTGTTGTACTATTTGCTTAAACGCTTAACTAAAACTCATTGGTAGGTGGGGTTCAGCTCAGGGGGTGTAGGTGTTTTGCCGCCCCCCTGCTGGTGCATTTGATCAGGGATCAAACTAAACCTAACAACCACTGGATGTGTGAGTTTACATGTAATCCAAATTCATGATGACCACCAGCACTCGATCTACAAAAAAGGAAACCAGATCTGATCAAAAGCGGAAGGAAATTAGATTTTCCATACATTGCTTTTCATTGGTGGGGTGAAATTATGTGATGACAAACATTGACTCAAGACAATATAGAAAGATGACAATCTTTAATTTAAAAAATACATGTTTTAACTACATTCTTTACTGTTCAATTTGACTTAGGGCTGTCAAAGTTAACGTGATAATAACGCATTAACACAAATTTGTTTTAATGCCAATCATTTCTTTAACGCGTTAATGCAACTTGCGATTTTTACGTTGTAGCAGGCTCATTTAATTTAATGCTAGAGGGAAGATACTGGTACCATATGAAACTAGAAAACCTAAAGAATCCATCGGTACCAACCATGTCATACTAGCTTGTTGTGAAGGAGGCTAAATGATGCTCCAAACTTATGCTAAATCTTTGGCGAGGAAAAACTGTCGTGGCCATTTTCAAAGGGGTCC
>CAKAKR010040816.1:2064-18193 GCA_916700685.1 Adelosebastes latens | reverse complement strand
CTCAAGACAATATAGAAAGATGACAATCTTTAACTAAAAAATACATGTTTTAATTACATTCTTTACTGTTCAATTTGAATTAGGGCTGTCAAAGTTAACGTGATAATAACGTATTAACAAAAATTTGTTTTAATGCCAATCATTTCTTTAACGCGTTAATGCAAGTTGCAATTTTTACGTTGTAGCGGGCTCATTTAATTTAATGCTAGGGGGAAGATACTGGTACCATATGAAACTAAAAAAACCTAAAGAATCCATCGGTACCAACCATGTCATACTAGCTTGTTGTGAAGGAGGCTAAATGATGCTCCAAACTTATGCTAAATCTTTGGCGAGGAAAAACTGTCGTGGCCATTTTCAAAGGGGTCCCTTGACTTCTGACCTCAGGATATGTGAATGAAAATGGGTTCTATGGGTACCCGCGAGTCTCCCCTTTACAGACATGCCCACTTTATGATAATCACATGCAGTTTTGGGCAAGTCATAGTCAAGTCAGCACACTGACACACTGACAACTGTTGTTGCCTGTTGGGCTTTTTGAGCATATTTTTTATGCTAAATGCAGTACATTTGAGGGTTTCTGGACAATATGTGTCATTGTTTTGTGTTGTTAATTGATTTCCGGTAATACAAATATACATACATTTGTATTAAGCAACATATTTGCCCACTCCCATTTTGATAAGAGTATTAAATACATGAAAAAATCTCCCTTTAAGGTACATTTTGAACAGATAACAAATGTGTGATTAATTTGCGATTAATCGCGATTAAATATTTTAATCCATTGACAGCCCTAATTTAAATACTATGTTAAGTATTCAGGCCTAAACCCCCCAAGGGGCTACGACTGCATCAAAGGTTGCAGGTCTCATGACTAACCTGTATTCATCCTGAAAAACACTGTTTTCATTCACCCCCTTCTGCTCTTTCTGTCATGTTAATGACAAAGCAAACACTGTTTCTTTCCACCTTTTACCACCATGTGAAAGTCTTCATTGAAATTCAGCAGCCTTTAACACAATAAGTACCGGTCACAGGTGGTATTGTCTTTTAAAGGGGTGTCAGAGTAAATTAGTCGTAGTGATCGATTAACAGCGGTTATCAGTACGTCAATCACTGTTTGTATAATGCTTATTGTTTTCCCTCCTTCTGTAGCTCAGTGATCAGCCTTCGCTGGAGGAAGCCATCAGAATAGCATCAAGAATACAGCAAGGAGAGTCGCCGGGCCTGGATGATTGATGGACTCATTATGGACCATGATTTAGGATCAAAACCATCTCAATTGGACTATATCAACGAGAGAAATCACAAGTCTTCCTCCATGTTTTTTTTTTTTTCACAAAAGAACTAGCTTTTATGTGTACATAGGATTTTGATAACTGGAGTTCTGCTATGCTATTTTGTCCCTCAACCAAAAGGATGGGAGAGGGGAAATTGCTTTCTAATGTTTATGGTGCACAGTGCACAGTGCAGTGTACAGCTAATGCTATTTCTAATAAAAAAGAAAAAAGTGTGATTAGTTGACTTTACCTGATTTTGAACACCCAAATCTCCCTGTTAAACATTCAAAACCAGCATACCCACAGCACATACCAAAAGAAATATGATATAGATAGATAGATATGTATATGTGTGTATATATATATATATATATATGTGTGTGTGTGTATATACACATACATACACAACCACACATATATATATATACATCTATCTATCTATATTTATCTTTATATATATATTGATATATATCTTAGTCGATTAGTGAACTAATTGATTAGTCGCTCGATTATGTTAAATCGATATGTATGTACACACATACATATACATATGTGTGTGTGTGTTATAAATTAAATTAAGGGTTACATAAAATGTAATTTATGAAAATTGATTAATATTATTAAGGTGTGCAAAAATTTTTGTAGAACTTAGTTGAGACAAAAAAAGAAAAATTATATAAAAATACACGTAATAGATATTGTATAAACATGAACTTAGTATAACCTTACAGATGTAGATGACACATAGAGCAGAGGTGTTATCAGCTGTCAGCCTTATCATAAACCACTGATAAGACACAATGTTCAAGGCACATATTCACACGGGTGTTTCTGCAATTTGGGAATTTTCCACCATGAATTGGAAAGTTTATGTTTTAAAGCCCCCCTTAGACTTAAGCAGTGATTGAAATTAAGTAAGTACATGTATTCAACTATTGTACTTAAGTACAATTTTGAGGTACTTGCACTTTAACTCGAGTTTTCTTATCAGGCTTCATAGCTCCTAGTTCACCTACAGGCGAATATCGTACTTTTTAACTCCATTACAGTCATTTGACACAGTTTTAGTAACATTTGTTTGCAGACTAAGATTTTACATAAATGATATGACTATCTTATTGAATAAGATGCAGTATAGGTTAAAGTAACCAACAATATATAAAGTGGCTTAAATTTAGCTCAATCTCAACCATCTAAAAATATATATATAACATAGTATAATACAGTAAGTAACACTCTCAAAGGGGACTTTCTGCATAATGAGTCAATTTTTTTCTAACAATACTTATGTATTCTTAGATAAGAATTTGATTTTTTTTTTTTTTTTACTTATATAGATTAGATAGATACTTAAATAAGTATCTAGCTAATATATATATTATAAGTAATGAACAAAACAAATTCTTATCTTGTCTTATTGGAATTTTATTACTGATTCTTTAATGTGCATTTTAATGTTACAACTGGTGGAGGTGGAGCACATTTTAATTACTTTATACACTGATGGATAGTTTAATCTATAGTGCAGTATCATATTTTATAAATCCATATATATTTTGTTTGTAAAACCTTAATCTGTTAAAGTAACTAGTAACTACAGCTGTCATAAATGCAGTGGAGTACAAAGTACAATACATTTCCCTCTGAAAATCAAATTGAAATACTCAAGTGAAGTAAAATTACCTCAAAATTGTACTTAAGTACAGTACTTGAGTAAATATACTTTACTTTACAACTACATTCCCCTCTGAAATAAAGTAGAGTAGAATGGTATCAAATTGAAATACTCAAGTAAAGTAAAATTACCTCAAAATTGTACTTAAGTACAGTTGAGTAAATGTACTTAGATACTATCCACCACTGGTGGTTGCAGGCTCTTTAACCACTGGAAGCCGTTTTATTACTATAAAATAATTGTTTTATATGTATTCAAGATTCAAGATCCAAGATGTTTATTGTCACGCTGGTTATACAGGTACAATCGTGTAAAAATACTTTTCCTGGGAAGCTCCATTAAAATAATAAGTAATATTACATTTACATTACAATTACATTACAATTATAAAAGGAAATACTTTGTACAAGGGCATATTAAGAACATATACATTAAGAACATATACAGTATATATTGTGTGTTGTATAACTGAACAGAAAGTGGTCTATATTCAGCTTTGACCTTTAATCTACTCATGTATTGCGGCTTCATTGATCACACCGCCTCAATAATGGACCTATTGTCTCACAGACTCGATGTAATTAATTGTGTTTGATGATGAAAGGCGGTTCGCGCCAGATCGCACTCTGTTGCCACGGATGACGTAACGCCTCCCCCCCCAAAACTCCATTCTAGAACGCCCATCTTTCAAAAAATCCGAGCCCCGCTCTGATTGGCTGCTTGTGGAGCCACGTGACCAACGGTCGCGGGAAGTCCTTCTTTTGCCACGCGCGTGATAGGAAGAAGCTTCAGTTAGTAGTTGACTCATTCAAAACTTTTTTTGTAAACATTGGTGTGATTTTAGTGTGATTTTAACACGGAAACACGCGTTTTCTAGTGTCTCTGACTTAGTAAGAAGCTAGTGACGGATACTGAAGCTCAACTGGACCGAGTATTTTGTGTTTAATTGTTAGTTTAACACCGTTTCATCGACGTTGACGCCATTTCTCTCCGCTCTGGATGGGCGTGTTGCAGTTGGATGTTAACGGACCTTTAAGCGACCTTTTTGGACACTTTATTGAATCGATACCTTTCATTTAAGGTAGTAAAAAGTGTGTTTTTATTGTAAGAAACGCCACTAGAACAGTAGTGGTGTCCAACCGTGTGATTTCGTCGACGACAGCAGGGTTTAAATCCTGAAAAAATGTCGAGCTACAGTTGCCACCGACACGGTCCTCCTTCGTCTCCTAAAGCTCCACCGATCCGACAGAAGCTCCAGTTCACATCCAGCGACGGAGAGGATGAGCCCATAGAGGACGTTAACAACAGCACCGGAGGAGAGTCCGGCTTCACGGAGATGGACTCCCCGATGCCAGAGAGACGAGACACCGTGGACAAGCTGCTGCTGCTGGATGGAGACGGAGGAGGCAGCAGCAGCCCGTTGAACCAGTCCGACGTGGAGCTGTGGGACGAGGAGAGCTTCGGGTCTCCGTCGTCTCTCCTGAGGTCACCGAGCAGCAGCGTGATCTTCAACACATGCTCACCGTCTCCGAGGAAGGCTTCACGGTTGTACGGAGGAGTTGGGGGGTCACCGGAGAGATCCTACATCCAGGACGACGGAGAGGCATCCAGCTCTCCGATCCCAGACTGCCCCGACACACCTCCACACAAAACCTTCAGGAAACTCAGACTCTTTGACACTCCGCACACACCAAAGGTTAGTATTTTGTTGATATAAAACAATGTTTATTAGAGATCATTGGCATAATTTACATGCATGTTTTCATGGGACACATTTAGATGTTTATCGGCTTGCAAAAAAACACTTCCACACAACATTTTACAGTGTTATTGTATTTTTTTTTTTTTACACAGGTTAGTATTTTGTTGATATAAAACGTATATTTCAATAACAAATGTAATAAATAATGCCTGACAAACTAATATATTTGACTTCAGGACATCTCTGACTACATACATGCTGAAAATCAAACATTCTTACTGCATCAAATTAGAGATTGTCCAAAGTAAAAGTCCCTAAAAGTGTGTTATTCAACTTTTCTTAAGGTCTAGTGTTAAAAAAAAGTTGACGAAAATCGCAGTAAATCGTAATATCGATTTTATCCATCTGGCTCCACATAAAACCTTCAGAAAACTCAGACTCTTTGACACACCACACACACCAAAGGTCAGTATTTTGATGATATAAATAGAGATCATTGGCATAATTTACATACATGTTTTCATGGAACACATTTAAACGTTTGTATATTGGTAGAATTTCAATTTTTTTTTTATTCTTATTTTATTCTAACGTTTTTATCTATTCTTTTGTTATTATACTGCTTACTTGCACCAACAAAACCAAAGCAAATTCCTAGTGCATACCTCTTACACCTGGCAATAAACATGATTCTGATTCTGGTTATCAGCTGGCAAAAAACACTTCCACACAACATTTTACAGTGAAATGTATTTATTTTATTGACACACAACACACACCAAAGGTCAGTATTTTGTTGATAAAAATAGTGCAGATTTAGTGCTTTGTTAATTACTTGAAAGCAGCAGCAGAGAGAAAAGAGTAAAGATTTAAAAAGGCAGACCATCTACTTTATAAAATAGTGTGATTCCAAACAAAACCTGGTAATAAACAATATATGGTTGGTAGTTCTGAAATAAAGTATTGTGGAATATATTAAACTGGGTGTTTAAAAGGAAGTGCAGTGTAATCTGTAAAAAAACAACAACTTCAAATCATCTGGTTGGCTGACTACAGTGGGAGCATTATGTAAGAGTACAGTTGTACATGAAGTGGGTCACTGTGGTCAACTGACACAGCAAAACTATCCTCTGGAATTCAAAAAACTGACCTGATTTGTTTGTTTTAGCTTGTTTTTCGTTGATTTTCTTTCCAATTCAACACATGACAAGATGCAAAGGAGGATGGTCTGCAGGACAGATAATAATGCACTAAAACAGTGCACTTTCATAGACTAAGCTACTGGAGTTACCCTGCACCTCCACATAAAACCTTCAGAAAACTCAGACTTTTTGACACACCGCACACACCAAAGGTTAGTATTTTGTTGATATAAAACGTAAATTTAATTTAATTTCAAACTGTATTTCGAACATGTAGAATACAAAAAAAATAAAAGAAAAAAATAAAGAAAAAGAATGATCATACCAACAAGTGGACTGTCAGAAACAAGTAGTATTTACCTTGATTTACATATTCGAAAAGGAGTGAGAAGAAGTATAAACTTATTTAATCCCACCCCTTCTCCATAAGTCAATTATTAATTATTGACCAGCTTCCTTATTGAGCCATACATATACTCTAATTAAATTTACCTAAAGCTTTACCTAGCTTATGTGAGCTTGCAAAAAACACTTCCACACAACATTTTACAGTGAAATTTATTTATTTTTTTGACACACCGCACAAGGTTAGTATTTTGTTGATATAAAATAGAGATCATTGGCATAATTTACATGCATGTTTTCATGGGACACATTTAAACGTTTGTATATTGTATATTGGTAGAATTTTAATTTTTTTATTCTTATTTTATTCTAACGTTTTTATCTATTCTTTTGTTATCATACTGCTCACTTGCACCGACAAAACCAAAGCAAATTCCTAGTGCATACCTCTTACACCTGGCAATAAACATGATTCTGATTCTGGTTATCAGCTTGCAAAAAACACTTCCACACAACATTTTACAGTGTAATTTATATATTTTTTTTGACACACCACACACGCCAAAGGTAAGTATTTTGTTGATATAAAACTTATATTTCATTTCATTTCAAAATTTATTCCGAACATGTAGAATACAAAAAAAAATAAAGAAAAAGAGAATGATCATACCAACAAGTGGACAGTCAGAAACAAGTAGTATTTACATACAATGAAAAGCATAAGAAAAATAAATTGTCAACACTTGTTTTTCATTGATTTTCTTTCCAATTCAAGACATTCGAGACATTTAGAAAACACAATTACACTGTAAATGGTTGTGTGGAAGTGTTTTTTTTGAAAGCTCACATATTAAGCTGATAAACGTTTAAATAGATAGATAAATAGATAGTAGCTTTATTGATCCTGAGGGAAATTCAAGTTTCCAGCATCACAGTTCCATAGTGCCAATCATGTTAGTAAAAAGGCAGAAAAAAGTTAGTAGTGCAAAGTACAAAGTACAAAAAAAATATACCAGATATAAAAATACAAGGAGATGAAGAAAACTGTTAAAACTGAATATAGTGCAGGGTAACAGCTGTGATACACGACTATTAAAAAAGTGAATATAGTGCAGAAGAGACTGTTAAAAGTGAGTATAGTGCAGGGTAACTCCAGTAGCTTAGCCTATGAATGTGCACTGTTTTAGTGCATTATTATCTGTCCTGCAGACCGTCCTTTTTTGCATCTTGTCATGTGTTGAATTGGAAAGAAAATCAACGAAAAACAAGCTAAAACAAAGGTCAACTTTTTGAATTCCAGAGGATAGTTTTGCTGTGTCAGTTGACCACAGTAACCCACTTCATGTACAACTGTACTCTTACATAATGCTCCCACTGTAGTCAGCCAGATGATTTGAAGTTGTATGTCTGGGCATGTTTTTTTTTTACAGATTACACTGCACTTCCTTTTAAACACCCAGTTTAATATATTCCACAATACTTTATTTCGGAACTACCAACCAAATATTGTTTATTAACCAGGTTTTGTTTGGAATCACACTATTTTATAAAGTAGATAGTCTACCTTTTTTAAATCTTTACTCTTTTCTCTCTGCTGCTGCTGCTTTCAAGTAATTAACAAAGCACTAAATCTGTCTCTTTTTTTTTTGTTCCCCCCCAGAGTTTGCTGTCCAAAGCCAGGAGCTCCGGCTCGGGATCCTCCAGCAGGAGAGTTGCCCTGTTCAAGAATGTGGAGCCTTCAGGAAAGTCAATCACAGACAGCATCAGGAGACAGCAGACCCCTCTGGTCAACTTTAACCCCTTCACCCCTGACTCGATCCTCATCCAGTCTGCCACACAGCAGAGAAACAGGAAGCGAGCACACTGGAATGAGTAAGTTTTTCTGTCTTGTTAGAAATACCCTTTGTTCTTTTGAGAGGGATAAATCCCAAAATCTAAAAGACCTGCAGATTGTAGTGCTTTTCCAAAATAGCTGGGTGGGGAGTTGACAAGCTGTAGTCAATATTTTGGTTACAAACTTCCTGGTCAGTTGGTGTACAATAACTTTTCATCTTTGTTATTACGGAAATGCAAAACCTGTTCACAAGTTCACCCATTATCTTGAACACAGATCAAACTCATTGTTGTAATAACCCAGATACGTTAAAGCCGTTGACTATGGCCAGGGGGTTTGGCTGGGAACCAAGACCTCATGGTTACTGGTTAACTGGGCCATGTGCTTGTGAAGCGCCCAGTGCTGCCCTCTGCTGTACAGAATGCTAACCAACACCCTCTTTTGTCTGTTATCTTTCAGCTCTTGTGGAGAAGACATGGAGGCAAGTGACGGTGAGGGAGAGGAGGAAGTCTTGCCACCATCTAAGGTAATTAAATGTGATTTACATTAATTACGTATAGTGATATACGCACATATACAGTTAGGAATACAGTTAATTTATTTCTCTTCAGTAGACACTTGTTACGTTTTGCAGTTTCAACTTTGTTTTAGAGCTGTAACTAATGACATTTGCATTATTGATAATTCTGTTGGTGTTTTTATCGGTTAGTCGATTGATCATAAGCCTATAAAATGCCCGAAAATAGTAAAAGAAAAGAAAAATCCCAGAGCCCAAGGTGACGTTTTAAAATTCTTGCTTTTGTCCAACCAGCAATCCAAAACCCAAACATATTTGATTTACTACACTATAAAAGAGAGAAAAGCAGCAAACCCTCACATGGAATAGAAAACAATATAAAGAGTATATTTATAGTGGACTGAAGGGTGGGCGCTACGCTTCTGCAACAATGTCGTGGGTCGTGATGGCTTTATCAGCTGTAACCATCGTATAGAGCAGCGACCATGTGCTAGCCAGTGGGCACACAAACATGCAGGAATATGCCCTGACAGAACGCAGCCGGCCCAGCTATGTCGACAAAGCACAGAGAAATTCGGATTACGACACACACAGAGGGAGAACGACTTTGTTCTCTGCTCAGTTAGACATTACTGCTCTTTATCTTAACATAGCAAATAGTTGTTTGCTGCTTTATTAATGCTCTGTATATTGTATATAGCACTTTTAAACATCATAACAAATGTCATTGAACCATAATGTCATATTTTTAAAAAAGACTACAAAGAGAGTCAGTAGATATATTACACAAATAGTTGTGAGTGCAAAATCACTACTCCATGTACCTTTTTATATGTAGATTGATTAAAACCAATTAGCTGAGGAAACCTCTTGGTTTCAATGGTCTTTCTAAATGTCTGTGAAGCAACTGACATGTAAATGTTGATAATAAATTTGTTCTTCTGCCCTCAGAGGATCACCATGATGGAAAGCAACATGATGTCCAGGTACACCTCAGAGTTCCTCGAGCTGGAGAAGATCGGCTGTGGAGAGTTTGGTGCTGTGTTCAAGTGTGTGAAAAGACTCGATGGCTGCATTTACGCCATCAAGCGATCAAAGAAACCTCTGGCAGGATCAGTAGACGAGTAAGTTGACTTTATAACAATCTGAGAAACTCTTACAGAAGATAATGTCTTATTTTGGGGACTCGTTGCCTGAAGTCCAGCATCCAAAGTGTCTACTCTAAACCTTAAAATTGTCTAAAGATTATATTTAATGTGTTAAAACTACCACCATTTGAACATTGTGCTACTAGTCATTTTTGTAATAAAGGTCACACTTTTCAAAGTGGTGGACATGCCGATTTCAAATGAAACTTTCCCCTGAATAATCAATATTATACAGTACATAATGCACCCAAGTGCTCCTTTTGACATTCAGGTCGATAAAAGCTGTTTCCTGGAGAGACTTGAGGCACCATTTTCTCCTTCATTTTAACTACAGAACTTGGCCCAGACGTGTCTTAATTAAAACGGTCTGTTCCCCTCCTCCACAGACAGAACGCCCTACGGGAGGTGTATGCCCATGCCGTGCTGGGCCAACATCCCCACGTGGTGCGTTACTACTCGGCCTGGGCCGAGGACGACCACATGCTCATCCAGAACGAGTACTGCAACGGCGGCACGCTATCAGACGTCATCGCCGAGAACTACAGACGACTCAGTTACCTGACTGAGCTGGAGCTGAAAGATCTGCTGCTGCAAGTCACTCGAGGACTCAAGTACATCCACTCTACGTCTCTGGTGCACATGGACATCAAGCCCAGTGAGTACTTTGGGATGTAAAAATTATACTAGTGATAATTGTAGTTGTATATGTATAGAATTTTGTACTTTATATACTGTCACTGACAGAAGAAATTATACAGTTAACACTTTCAGGGTTTACGCTTTAGTCTTTTTTTGATGGCCAGTATGGACATATGTTTTAAATAGCCATATGAAAGCACATATTTGACATACCTTGAAAATAAGTTTAATGAAGAAGCAGTCTAAAAAATAAAATAATAGGCTGGTCGGTCCGATTTCCACGTTTGTCAAATTCAAACTAGTATTGTGTGGCTTGCAGGGCTGTAGCCTACCGAATAGTTTGAAGCTTCATTCATAACATTGACGTTCAAATTATTATTAATACCTTACTGAAACATTGCGAGCAGTCCACCTTCTCTTTCCCTCTCTCAAGCACGCATACACTCACAGCGAGTGTATTGGATTAGAAGCACAGCGGAGCAGAGGCGTTTAAACTTTTGTATAGTATAAGTTTATATATTTAAGTTGTCTCGGCAACATATCTTACAATATTAGGCTATTTAATATGCTATTAAGTTATTTATATATTTATTTTGCATATTTTCCAACAGACAATTTGGCCGTTGATCATTTAATCTGCCGGACAACTAAACGTGATACCGGCTAACGTAAACCCTGAACACTTTGGAGAGTAAATCTGTATTTGTGTCTTTTATACAACAGGATTTAGAGTCTTAACATGAACTTTTACTGGTCTGAAACTAATGGAAATTTGAATGTCTTTGTCCTAGGCAACATCTTTATTTCACGAAAGTCTGTAGCCAGCTGTGATGAATGTGATGACGACGAAGCACTGACCACCAACGTCGTCTACAAAATAGGTAAGCCGCTTCCACCTCGTCTTCTTGTTGCATTGTTCCTTTTTACTGATATTTTTAAAGTTTACTTGCTGTAAATATGGTCATGACTTTAATCTGTTCTGTATGTGTTCCCTCTAAAGGTGATCTCGGTCATGTGACACGAGTGAACAATCCACAAGTGGAGGAAGGTGACAGCCGATACCTGGCCAATGAAGTTTTACAGGAGGTTTGTTATCTTACTTTAAAAACTGCTTTTACATTTGAATATTTAGAGCTTCACAAAGGTGTTAACATTTCTCCTTTTATTGGTCTGATTTTCTTTTGTAGGACTACAGTAAGTTGACGAAGGCAGACATCTTTGCTCTGGCTCTGACTATCGTCAGCGCCTCGGGGATTGAGCCTCTTCCCACCAACGGAGACAAATGGCACGAGATCCGACAGGGCAAACTCCCCGCCATCCCCCAAGTGCTTTCTCCAGAGTTTCTCAGTCTTCTCAAGGTAACAGTCAACACTATATATTTCTTCTATCTTGTTGTTTCTATTGAATAAAAGCAGCTTTGTGAGGACTAGAGTTGTCATTTTGAGTGCCTTGTTTTGCCTCCTGTCAGTATGTCTGCATGTTGATAATTATTTTTCTGAATTCATTAGATTGTTTTAGATGAAGGCCTTAAATAAAATGTTTGTTTTTTTCAGGCAAATAAATCCTGTTTTGATCAAAGGATCTATAACTTTCATTTATTGCTTGTCTCTGCTATAAAATTGTTACTTAATTTAATTTATTTGAACAAAATTTAGCTAATAAATAGCTATTAAATTGATTTTTAATAAACTGTTAATCATTTCTACTGGGAGATGATATAGGGCTGCCCCCTCTTAGTCGATTAATTGGTCGTTTTTGGTTTTGGTCGACTAAGATTTCTTTAGTCGATTAGTCATTTTTTATGCTTTTTCATGCTGAATGACTTGTTTCTCAGAAACACATGAGCACGTCTGCTTAACTCAAGATTTAAAGTGGTGCTTTTGTGTGATTCTTGGTGGAGAAACTCAGTTTCACAGATCTGCAATTAAATCAACTAATCGATTAGTCAACAAAATCGTATAAGTGTTAGTCGACTAAGAATTTCTTTGGTCAAGGACAGTCCTAATTTCTTCACATCACATCCTTGTTAAGCAGCGTTTCCTTTTTTTACTTAATCATATATTTTTTCTTGTCTTTCAGCTGATGATCCACCCTGATCCGAGCAGACGGCCATCAACGTTTGAGCTCATCAAACACCCGGTGCTCCTCACTGCTGCCAGAATGAGTGCTGACCAGCTCCGAGTCGAGCTCAACGCAGAGAAGTTCAAGAACGCACTGCTCCAGAAGTAAGTATTCAACAACAAAGAAAAAAACATTGAACCCAATGTTGCTCATTAGTGGGTCAGACACTGTTTATTAGATAGACTTTGCTTACATGGCGAAAGGGGTTGGACAAAAAAAAGCCACAGACAACTTAAGTGATGAAATGTTAAATATATTTAGGGTGATACTGTTTGGGAGATTCTGTCTTTTTTACATGGTGTCAATTTTCAATTTAGAGCTGAAACAATCAAAATAAGTTTTTTTTTTTTTTTTAAATATGTTTAAGCCATTTCCATTTCGGTAGATTAATAAATAATGAAAATAATTGTTAGTTTATTAGTTCATTTTCTTAATTTCTCTGTTTCATGTGATAATAATCCAAATATTTGCTGTTGTTTTTTTGACTGTCTTCAAATAGCTTGTTTTGTCTGACCTTGTCTTGATAAAGTATTCAGTATGGCCCACGGACCCCCAGTGATTTGGCCCACTTCCTATTGAAGTTGAACAGCTCTGCTTTAGGGAATTATAATGGACATTTTTCAAAATTTTCTGACATTTTATAGAAAAAATAACCTGCAGATTTCCACTGCAATGATTCAATTAGTTGACAGAAAATTAATCTACTTTGACAATCGATTAATCATTTCTTTAAGGAGAATGGCAAATTTCTCTGGTTTCATCCTCTCCAATCTGAATATTTGCTGATTTTTTTTATCTTCTACTATAGTAAACTGAATTTCTTTAGGGTTTTTGACTGTTGGTCTGACAAAACGAGACATTTGAAGACGTCTCCTTGGGCTTTAGAAAACTGGGATGTTTTCCATTAGTTTCTGACTCTCTATTGACAAAACAATGATAAACTGATTAATCTATAATGAAAATAATCATTAGTTGTAGCCTTAATGCAGTCAAAGAAACTGACTCTAGCCTTCTGGTTCTCATGAATAACTGTACCCCTTCATCATCCTCAGGGAGCTGAAGAAGGCCCAGCAGGCTCGAGCTGCAGCAGAGGAGAAGGTTTTGTCCACCGACAGGGTCCTGACCCGCTCCACAGTCCAGTCAAACCCCAGAACCACCAGACTCATTGGCAAGAAGATGAACCGGTCAGTCAGTCTCACCATTTACTGACACTGTCATCCGCTCTGACAGGAAGTGAAACACGAAGGCTCATGGACCTTTTTAAATCAAAACCCGTTCAGATGGATCAGTCTCTTTTAGTTTTTCTTCACGAGGAGCACCCCGTCTGTCGTGGTGGAAGATGTTGAACTTGAACTCATCTCGATAGACTCTCATTGCCAACATAGTTCAGCCCTTTTTTTCCGATGGACTTCTACTTTGGAAAATAAACTTTCATTCCTGAAAGGTAGTTTACTTTACCTTTTTACACTCGGTCATTCCTTAAGTTTTGCATAGACGTCAGGCTCTCTCTCCGTTTCTGTCCTTGCACTTCGCTTCGACAAAGCCGAAGCCCGTTGGCTGCGGATCGAAGCCGCAGTGAAAGCTCTCTTCAGTGTGAATGTACTTGCCGTGCGCACCTTACTGCCTGTCAAATGCCTGATGCTGGGTACCAGAGGGTCTGAGAACTGACGATTTCTGTGTTTTTATGGAGCACTTTGGAGGCAACACCAGCCACATTTTTTTTAAAGAGAAAAAAAAGAAAAAACCTGCTGCTATTGATGTTTTGTGTGTATCGGGGTTTGGCCCATTTCAGGTTGGATCGTTCTAGAGGCTCTTATTTTCAAGTGGCAGGAGTCCGTTTCCCCACCATTTAATGTTTAATCTTCTGGTCGGATGGAGAATGGATCATGCCATTTGTGGAAAAAAATCATCCGTTTTGTTTTGAAGTACCACAACCAGTGAGCTAACTTATCTGTGAGGTTAGAACTGATCCATAGTGTTTTAATTACCCCTGTTGATTGGTGCTGCCAACCCTGCCTGTAGCATTAGCACAATCATTGTCCTGTTCTTTTAGGTTCTCATGTGTTCGATTATTTTTTTTCCTACAACATTCATCTTCAAATTATTGTTTAGAAAAGTCATTTTTTTGTTCTTGTAACCTCTTAACACAAAACAAATCTGTTGTTGTAACCTTGTACATATGTTCTTTTAATAAATTCTCACCATCTACACTTACTGTTGTGTTCACGCTGTGATTATGTGTTGAAGGATCGAACTTTCACAAGCACTGGAAATCTGTCATATTACAGTATATAAAGAACTTAAGTTGAGTCAATACAATACGGTCACACATCTAAAACCTCAGTTTTAAACTGGTTTCCTCACAGTTTTGCCTCAAGTGATCTGGGTGAAGGCATCTTCAGTGTTCTAATGCTTTCTGTATACATGTACAGCATAATTTCTCAAAGTGCAGCTTGCACGCCAATGGTAAAAATGCCATGGTATAGTATGCCACTTATTACGATTTACTATGCTGTGACTTTTAAAGACATTTTTATGGCGAACTGTCATAAAGAAGTCATGGTATACTATGACATATTATACGATGACATTTGTTTGACTTTCTATGATTTTTTTTATGACATACTCTACTGACTTTTCAACATACTATACTACTACACTACATACTACACATAAAACGGTCATACTATGGCAGGTTTTTATGACAGCCTACACTATGACATTTTGTATGACATAATAATATGTCTTTTTTATGAAATTTTTGATATACTATACTAGGACTTTTTTATGGCATACTATACTATGACTTCTCTGACATTATATATAGGGATGCACCGATAGCAAAAATTCTTGGCTGATCTCGATGTTTAAAACAACAATTTGGCCGATACCAAGGTTTTTGTTGATTTTATTTTTTCTGTTATTTATCTCCCTTTTGTGTCAGGGAAACAAAAAACCTCTTCAAAAAAAAACCCCGAACTGAGCTGTTTTAAAGTCATTCAGCATTTCATTACACTGTCTTAGAATGAGCACAAATGACTTTGCAAACGACCTATGACTTTTTTTGACATACTATACCATCGCTTTAATTATAGCATACTGTACATAATATACATATATATATATGACTTTTTATGACAAACTGTAGTACAACTATTTTCGACATACTATACTGTGACCTTTTTTTTTCTTTTTTTTGTGTAGTACTATCGTATGACTTTTTTCAAAATGCTATACTGTGACTTTTTTTTCGACATGATATACTATGGCCTTTTTATGACATATTGTACTATGTTTTTTTTCGACATACTATACTAGGACTTTTTTTCGATGTACTATACTATGACCTTTTCATTTTTTTCGACATACTATACTAGGACTTTTTTAGGACTTTTTTGACATGATATACTATGGCTTTGTTATGACTTTGGGAAAAAAGTCGTAGTATAGTATGTCGAAGTATTTCATGAAAAAGTCATAGTATAATATGTCGAAAAATTTCAAGAAAAAAGGCATAGTATAATATGTCGAAAATTTTTGTGATGAAAAAGTCATATTATAGTATGTTGAAAAATGTCATGAAAAAAGTCATTGTATAGTATGTCAAAAAATTTAACTGCGAGAAGGTCATAGTATAGTATGTTGAAAAAAATCATAAAAAAGTCATAGTATAGTATGTCGAAAAATTTCATGAAAAAAAGTCATAGTATAGTATGTTGAAAA
>CAKAKR010040796.1:0-10004 GCA_916700685.1 Adelosebastes latens | reverse complement strand
CGGTGAACCGGCGACAGGGTCAGACCCGAGGCTCATTGATGCACGTGGGGAGCGAAGGCTGGCCCGTGTTGTCCGATCCAATAGAAGAGCTACTGTAGCTCAAATTGCTGAAAAAGTTAATGCTGGTTCTGATAGAAAGGTGTCAGACAACACAGTGCATCGCAGTTTGTTGCGTATGGGGCTGCGTAGCGGCAGACCGGTCAGGGTGCCCATGCTGTCCTAATATTATGGTTGATCGGTGTACGTAGAACCGGCCAAGAGAAGGCCAGGTGTTGATTGGAGGGTCACAACCTTTGTTGCTTCTGCTTACAGTTTGATTTCATGCTTATACCACCTTCTATTTAAAAAAGGGATCTGAAATACAGCTATTTTTAGTTCATTTTTAACTTCATTTTTTGGAAATTCCTCATTTCATCTTTTTGCTGCTCAGTGCCAGTCAGTATCAGGGGGCGACTTCAATCAGAAATAAATACAGCATTGGAAATGGGCTTATAAAACATTGGCCATTATTTTCAGGCGGGTCAGTATTTATCTGCAGAAGTTCTCCAAATCAGCCCCGACAAGAAGGGACAAAAGGTCACTACACTTGCAGTAATCCTGATATTATTCATCTTTGCAGCGCCAAAGTGTGCCAATCCCAGAGGCGAAAGGTGACGTACACAAGTTATGGTTCGGGGAACGTTAAATAAAGCAGGATGGGCAGGGCAATTCTCACCACTTCATTGTGACTGCTCTAGACACGTTTTCCAATAATGATATTTCCTCACTGTTTTTAGTCGACAGTAAGTGGAGAAAAAAAATGGAGAACAAATCTTTTGGGTTCAGCACTGAGTTAACCCTCGACACATTTGTTATTCCACCCCGAGGAAAGTATCCCATATTTTTTCTTGGTATTGTGATTTATTTTTTTTGCATTTTTTGCAATCTGACCTTGTTGACTTTGATCATTCTGAAGAGGAACCTTCACAAGCCCATGTATTTCATCCTGTTTAGTCTTCCCCTAAATGATCTGATAGGCATAACTGCAATGCTACCGAAAGTGCTTTCAGACATTGTTACCGAGACAAATAAGGTTTACTATCCTCTTTGTGTTTTACAAGCATTCTTGCTCCACATGTATGGTGGTGGTATTTTGTTTATTCTTGCAGCAATGTCTTTTGATCGTTATGCTGCCATCTGCATGCCGTTACGCTACACCTCTCTTATGACCCCCAGAGTTATTATTTTTATTATCTCTCTAGTTTGGGGTCTTGACTTTGTCTTGAATGTATCATTGTTCTCTTTACAGACAAGGCTTCCCAGGTGCAAATATGTGATTATGAATGTGTTCTGTGATAACCCATCTCTACTGAAGCTCACGTGCGGAAACACGACAGTCAATAATATCATAGGATTATTTAACACAGCCGTCATGCAAGCTGTAAGTGTGTCTATTCAGGCGTTTTCCTATGTGAAGATTCTGATCACATGCGTGGTTACAAGGAGGTCTGAAGTGAAGACGAAAGCTGTCAACACGTGCGTTGCACAGTTGCTGATATTAATCATATTTGAGATTGTGGGAACTTTCACAATTTTATCTCATAGGTTCAAAAATGTCTCAGCTGACTTGCAAAAGATTATGGGCATGCTAATATTTCTCGTACCTCCGCTTCTGAATCCAATTGTGTATGGGCTGTACACAGGTGAAATACGAAACACTCTCCTGAGAGTCTTGAAAAATAGGGTATCTGTCTAAATCGTTACACAAGGTGGTTAACAGCACAGAATTTTCTCTTTTTGAACTGCAATAACAATCATAACACTGTGTTATCTCAGGTAGTCTCTCTGATAATGTATCAACTATGCATGGAACCATAACAAATGCATGAACTTGAACACACACAACCTAAAATCACTTTCAACAGTTTGTTTTCTTGTGCAAACCCTGGATTCGATATGGAAATGCCATTATTCTAATGTAGGACAGAAAGGTTTACTCTGGTTTTGAGGTGTATTGACTGATATTTGTAGTTTTTCCTCAACACAACAAAACCATTTTGAAAAGGTGGGGAACATATTCGATGATACTGAGTCAAGTTTTAAGAGTTTTGGGGTCTTGCATTTGATAAGGATAAAACTGATGAAACTGTGCATCTTGCTGCAATTATACAAACTTGTTACTTGACTTTGTGTTCTTGTTAGAAGTTCAGGAAAAAAAAATATTATTATTGTGATCTCTTCTTTTGTGTTTCTATTGGTGTGTACAGCACTTTGTGTTAAGTACAATAGTGTACAATTATAAATGGAGATATTACTCTAATGCAAATAGTCTAACACGTAATACTTCATCATACATTACGTTTTCATTTAAAGTCTTAGCCTGTTCTTTACTTGTTCTTATCTTCTTCACATTTGATTGTATGTTTAAATATTGTTTGCTATAAAGAAGTGTTCACATTTCTATTTACTTATCATGCACTCCACGCACCATACCTACATGGTGTCTGTGAATAACTTTACATCCATTAATCACACTGTAATTATTGCAGAGTCCAAACCAAACAAAAATATGCCCAATACATACAAGATGTGCTGATTTTTGCTGTGTGGTCCATTAATAAAATCCAAATATTTTGAAACATATTTCATGTTGTTTCGTCATTTAATGAGAACAAATAAAAAATGAAAAAAGCACAGTTAACAACACAAAATAAATGTCATTTTCATATTAAACTCAGTTGGATTAAAACTGAATACATATAGTCAGGTATCATTTTATATACAAATTAAGAAGCTGAGGCAAAAACAAAGAAAAAAACAGAAAAGGATAAAGATAAGGTGGCACAGTGCAATTCTACCACAATTTGGACATTAAATTGTGCTTGAGTATATATATATAATCATTACTTCATGATTATCTTGCCATTACATAACCCTTTTGTGCCACATCAATTAAAGGAAAGCAGAATCCCACAAAACTAACAAGTAGCTACAGAGCTTTAACTGGGAAATCCACTATTAGTTCCTTAATAACAAAAACAGAACAGCAGGATTCTCAAAGAATCTTTTAATCACAATATTCACATATTATTTATATTCAAATCCATATGACATATTCTGTAGCACTGCGATGCTGACACCTTAAAACAAATGGAATAAACAGAGTATGTGCCAGTGTAATTAAGTTTATAAACTTGATAATGGAGCTGTGTGGAAAGGCAAAAGCACCAAGCTAGTGTTGTAGTCAAGACCACCTAAACCAAGATCAAGTCATGACCAAGACCAGAGTGTATCGAGACCGAGACTTTGAGGGGTTGAGACCAAGTCGACACCAAGACCAAGGCAGGGTGACATCAAGTCAAGACCAAGACCAGACCAGTGCGAGTCCCACACTGCATGACAGGCTTATGATAAAATGTGGAACATGCAAAACCATAGGCACTGCTCAAATTGATCTGAAGAATCCACATTGGCCTAAATACACCCAAAGAAAACAAATGAAGGTTCCGTTTTATTCGCCTCTTTTATTGCCATATACACTGATCAGCCATAACATTAAGACCACTGACAGGTGAAGTGAATAACATGGATTATCTCATTACCATGACACCTGGCAGTGGGTGGGATATATTAGGCAGCAAGTGAACATTTTGAACTTTGAACTTTGTTTTGGAAGCAGAAAAAATAGGCCAGCGTAAGGATGTGAGTGACTTTGACAAGGGCCAAATTGTGATGGCTAGAGGACCAGGTCAGGGCATCTCCAGAACTGCAGCTCTTGTGGGATGTTCCCGGTCTGCAGTGGTCAGGACCTACCAAAAGTGGTCCAAGAAATGAAAACCAGTGAAACGGCGTCAGGGTCATGGGCGGCCAAGGCTCATTGATGCACGTGGGGAGCGAAGGCTGGCCCGTGTTGTCCGATCCAATAGAAGAGCTACTGTAGCTCAAATTGCTGAAAAAGTTAATGCTGGGTCCGAAAGAAAGGTGTCAGAACACACAGTGCATCTCAGTTTGTTGCGTATGTGGCTGCGTAGCCGCAGACCGGTCAGGGTGCCCATGCTGACCCGTGTCCACCGCCAATAGCGCCTAAAATGGGCATCAGAACTGGACCACAGAGCAATGGAAGAAGGTGGCCCGGTCTGATGAATCACGTTTTCTTTTACATCATGTGGATGGCGACGAGTTCAAGGTGTTGACTTGGCCTCCAAATTCTCCAGATCTCAATGTAATGGAGCATCTGTGGGATGTGCTGAACAAAAAGGTCCGATCCACGGAGGCCCCACCTCGCAACTTACTGGACTTAAAGGATCTGCTACTGACCGCTTGGTGCCAGATACCAAAGCATACCTTCAGAGGTCTAGTGGAGTCCATGCCTCGACGGGTCAGGGCTGTTTTGGCGGCAAAAGGGGGACCTACTCAATATTAAGCAGTTGGTCATAATGGCTGATCGGTGTATATGTGTGTGTGTGTGTGTGTGTGTGTTATGGCCACAACAGGAAAACATTTGACTCAACCCTGTGCCTAGCAACATATACAGAGGACGCCATATCCGAGAGTCAGTTTTTAGAAAAGCAAAACATGTATAAATAATGCCATGAATTAACCAAAACTATGGGAGTCTGGAGGCCTGGTCTGGGCCGGCCACCCAAAATAAACCAACTGGCAGAGATACAGTTGGAAAGCTATTTCATTCTGTCTCTGACATCCTCACATGCACTGTACCCTTGGGTGATATCACTGGTTACCTTTGGGCTGGAATGCCAATAAGAGGCTGAGTATTTTACATGACAGCTCACAACAACGGTCCAGCCACAGGTGAGAGTTGGATAATATATTGCCAGAGGTAAGATATTACAAGCACAGCTGCATTACTCCATGGCACTTACTATAAGATTGTTTGTTAATGTTTTTGTCTTTTTTTCAGTTGAACATTGCTTCATCATCAGTTGTTAAGAGTTGGCAAATTGTTCAACAGAAGAAGCAATAGTAACAACAACAACAACAACATTATAGCGTACAGTACTGTACAGTTATGTACACAAATGCATCTTCTGCTGTTTTACTAACATTGGAAACCCTGGGCTTATCTGATGCAAATATTTACCCAGCATTTTTGTTTGGGACTTTAACATACGTGTTTATTATGTTTTGCAACTTGTTGGTATTAACAACTATTGCTGTGAGTAAAAAGCTACACAAGCCCATGTTTATCCTGCTGTTCAACTTGCCCATTAGTGACATGGTGGGTGCTACAGCTTTTTTTCCTCAGCTTCTTTTCAGCATTGTGACACAGAACAGAGTGATTTCAGCTCATGCATGTTTTACTCAGGCTTTTCTGGTTCATTTTTATGGTATAGGAAACTTGCTTATCTTGAGTGCCATGGCATATGAACAGATATATTGCTATATGTTGTCCTTTGATGTATAATGCTATCATGAGTCCACATAATTTAATCAGAATTATTATTTTAATATGGTTTCTAAATTTCTCAATGATGTTTACATTGTTTATGCTGCTTGCACGGTTTAAAATTTGCAGGACGAATATAGTGGATTTGTTCTGTAACAATCCGTCATTATTGAAACTGGTCTGTGAGGACACCAGAGTCAACAACTACTATGGGATGATTCTTATAATCTTACTCCAAGGGGGACCACTGGCAATAATAATATACACATATGCACAGATTTTGTGCACATGTGTCATGACTAATAATACAGCTGCTCGGAGAAAAGCCATTCAGACATGTGGTACACATTTAGTTGTTTTCTTAATCTTTCAAATGAATGCCACATTTGCACTCATTGCTCATCGCATTGAGAATTCATCCCCAAACTTAAGGAAAGCTTTTGGTGTGTCAGTTTTAATATTTCCCCCTTTTCTGGACCCGATTATATATGGACTGAAAACAACAGAACTCAAGCAGAGCATGATAACGTTCCTAAAAAGAAATGTAGGTTCAACAAAGCTGTAACCAGTTTTGGCTTTCATATGAAATATTTTACATTCAGCATAATCCAATGTTGACTTTCAAATCCTGTATAATTTAGTACGAATAATTTTCATAAAAAAATATTTGTCATGTGTTTTTTTACATATAAATTTCTCCATCTGATGATAACATGTTTTATGAATTTGTAAATTATCTAATGTTCACATTTATGTTAAAATATGTCTATGATCACATGAAACAGCAGAGGTCATTTCTCTTCTAGAGAGTTCCACTGTAAATCATTTTAATAAATGATAAGGAATATGTCGACAGGAACTAATGTGAGAGAAATACTGTGGAAATGAATCACAATAATTACAGATCCTTGCAGATCTGAAAAATTGCTGAAAGATGAACAAAATCATTGCTGTAAATTAGAATGTTAGAAAAGTTGCACATGCATTTATATTAGAATTAAAGGGAAAATATTTAGATACACTCTGCTCTGTGTGAAACCTTGTAATGTAAGACATTGTGTCTTCAGATATTTCAGACATGTGGATTATAATATGAGCTATTAATGTAAATATAAAAACACAAAGATGTAATTTCCTTTAGAAATGATGTGTGTGGATATATATATATATATACGTATATATATATGTGTGTGTGTGTGTGTGTGTGTGTGTTCCTATGCTTGTTTGCTTTGCACATGTGTGCAACTTCTGTAATTCCCTAATAAATAAATGGCAGATGTGGAAATTGTATGATATGACAAGTTATTTGATATTTTCCAAGCACTATGCACTATAGGAGGAATAACCATTGTTGAAATGAAACACTTCAGTGACATAGTCACTATTTTAGTAATTGAGAACACTGATTTAAAGAGAGAACAAATAGATGCAATAAATATTTTATAACTATATAAATTATTATCGATTGGCAATCTAATTCTTTGGCAAACTAAAACATTTTGTCAACAGCAAATACTGTGAATGAAGTAATGGATGGAATGGGTATTCAATGAGGGAAATGTGTTTATAAATAAAAGTACATAGGTTATACTCATTCTCTCATTAGCTATGCATTGAGCTTCACAGACATTAGGATGCTCTTCTTCTTTTTGTGACCTGCTCCCAGGTCACGAGGGAGTAGCCGTGCTCTACAGACTAACATATCTCTATGCAAGGCAACCTTTATTCCTTTTAGTAAACCCTGTCAACAACCCTGCATGGCCCCACCTACTCGCTGTACAACTTCAAAATGTTGTCGTCTAGCACGCATTTCTTAGTTCCTCCTCTGTCTCGCCCCTGCTCTCAGGAACTGACCTCAAGTAAACTCATGGGTACATTTCAAACATCTTGGAGCTTTCTGGTGTACTTTCTGGTGGAGAGGGGGGAATCAGGGGGCCATCAACATTTCACCCCAAGTCAGACCTACAGCTTTTCCACGCTCTTCAAGTTCTGCACAGTACAGAGATTGTGACAGCTCTTCACAGACCACACTTCCTAATCTGTGGTGCAGCTGACCCCACCACTGACAAGCCTGTGACCCAAGAACCAAACTCAGAGAAATCTGGATACCATGTCCATCTGCAAAGGAGAGATTCCTTCTCCTTGTGTTAACAACACAGTCCAGTGCCCCAGGGACATCCACCATGTATACAGTCCTCTATGGTTGTCATCCATACTGGGCAGTGAACAGACCTCTTCACAACCCCACAGTCACCAAGGTTTCCCCCCCGCAATGGGTGACAGCTTACCGGTGACGGTATGAAGTGAGTTTTCTGATAATTTACTAAGAGAACAGTACACTGGCTACTGTAGTCCGTAGCCAATGCCAAAACAAAGAAAACAATGAACTCTGCTGTAGCCCTGAGCATAGTCTCTCAGTCAGTGTCACACCGAACATGCAAGTGTACATACAGTACTGTAGATATCTGAAGGTACGGCATAGAGTGAAACAAAGTATGTAAAGCATTACCTATCCTGCAAAGGAGCTGACTACGATTCTACGAACTACAGTGAAACGAAAACAGATATTTCCTGATATCATCATCCTCTCTAATCATTTCTGCTATGAATGATTTTTTTACCCAAATCACAGTATGATGATGTGTAAAGTTACAGTAGTCCTGAAATCCAGAGATATACAGCATTTCCTCCCTTCTTCTCTATGGTGAAATTGGTCCTGTCACAACTTCCGCCTCCTACCAATCTTGAAAGTCGCTGGATATACGTTGTGGAAGTCTGCATATTTGTGTTAAGAAGATCTGACGGCATCTAGCGGTGAGGTTGCAGATTGCAACCAACTGAAATCTCTCCCGTGTGCCAAGCCTGTAGAACAACTATGATGGCCGACGCGGAAACGAGAAATCATGGATGGCCCTATCTAGAGCCAGTGTCTGATTTGTCTGTTCTGGGCTACTGTAGAAATGTGAAGAGGCTCCGTGAAGAGGATATATAAATGGCTCATTCTAAGGTCATGAAAACAGAAAGAGTTTTATTTTCAGGTGATTATACAATAAAGAAAACATAGTTTTTAATATTCGATTCCATTTCTGTCATTAGATCCCCCTAAATGCTACACATTGTTCCTGTCAGTTGAACATGCATATAACCCACATTCATACCAGACTGTTATCACAGGTTAATCCCTTGTCGTCATAAAGATAGGAACTGTACTTCTGTATACGATACAAAATTAGACAAATTAAAACCTCTCCGTCTCTTGCAATTTTTTTTAGAATTGTTATTTATTAATAAATTTTGGCATTGGACACACCTAAAAATTAGCTGTTGTACAGTACATTATGACTAAAGGGCTTAAGGTTCTACTTTATTCAACAAGTATAGATTCCCAGTATATATTACATGTATGTATATTTAATACATATATAAGGGTTAAAATAGTGATACAATAAATTATGTTCCAAAGTACGCTATTAAAACTATTCATTCTGTTGTTAATATTCCTCAAACGGGGCTATTTTGAAACCACAGTGCATGATAAACATGTTTCTCTCATGATGTCAGTTTGGTTTCAACAATTGCACCAGCTGACACACTGTGCTCTCTAACCTCATGAGTCATCTTTGTGTTTACAATAAATGCCAATAAAAGACAGAGTCTTTTTCATTGCTCCCTACAGTGCAGGTGAGGATAAGTTATACTGCCACAGATATAAAACCAGAGGTACATTTGAATCAATGCATAGCAGTTAATTCAAATTGCTTGTTAATAAAAACATTTCTTTCAGGTGAGGATCCTTCATCAGTTGACTTGAGTATTGAGGAAAATATATTTTTTTCAACAGGGGAGGCCACAACATAATAACAGCGGTATAATTATGTATACAAATGCATCTTCTAGGGAATTATTAACACTGATATCATTGGATTTAACTGCTACTCAAATTTATCCAGCGTTTGTATTTGGCACACTCACCTATCTAATCATTATGTTTTGCAACTTGTTGGTATTAACAACTATTGCTGTTAGTAAAAAGCTACACAAGCCCATGTTTATCCTGCTGTTCAACTTGCCCATTAGTGACATGGTGGGTGCTACAGCTTTTTTCCCTCAGCTTCTTTTCAGCATTGTGACACAGAACAGACTGATTTCCCATCCTGCATGTTTGACTCAGGCTTTTCTGATTCATTTTTATGCTACAGGAAACTTGTTTATCTTGAGTGCCATGGCATATGACAGATATATTGCTATATGTTGTCCTTTGAGGTATAATGCTATCATGAGTCCACATAATTTAATCAGAATTAATATTTTAATATGGTTTTTCAATTTCTCAATGATGTTTACAATGTTTATGCTGCTTGCACGGTTTAAACTTTGCAGGACGAATATAGTAGATTTGTTCTGTAACAATCCGTCATTAATGAAACTGGTCTGTGAGGACACCAGAGTCAACAACTACTATGGGATGATTTGTATAATCTTAATCCAAGGGGTATCACTGGCAATAATAATATACACATATGCACAGATTTTGCGCACATGTCTCATGACTAATAATACAGATGCCCAGAGAAAAGCCATTCAGACATGTGGTACACATTTAGTTGTTTACTTAATC
>CAKAKR010040780.1:0-12937 GCA_916700685.1 Adelosebastes latens | reverse complement strand
GAAGGATTCATGAGACTGACAGGTGAAGAGTTAGAGTACAGCATCGTGGGAATGATATTGTTTGGGGGGGCCGTGTGAAGCAGGTTGTAGTGTAGCTGTAGGCCCAGACAAACATCAAGCCTTCCCTTTTAGTGTCCCAACTCAGGGGGGAGACAGACAGGGCTGTGCAAGGCAAACAGATATGCACAGAGGGGGGGGGGTCTTCAGAATACAGATGGTGGTCGTTGGGTCGGTTGGTGTGTGGTGACAGACGATGATATGGAATGACGCCCTGATCGGCCTCGGCTGCCTAGCGGACGAGCGGGGACTGCTTCAGGGAGATGAGGACGGAGCGCATGCGGGACACGTCTTTGGCCTGCTTGCTGGACTTGGGGTTGAAGTCGCAGAGCCGAGCCACCCGCTCCCACTCCGTGCCGGGGTTGTTCTCGTCCAGATCTGAGATCATGGCCTCCTCAGCCGCCCTATTACGCAACGGGGGGAAGAGGAGAAGGGAAGGACATGGAATAGAAAAACAATCAGTGGAGGAAGAAGCGAGATACACCGTAGTACACGTACAGCTCCGAGGAAGTCCTCTGTTGATCACCAACACACGTTTCGGGTGGAAAAATCAAAAAGTCGTGCCGCTTGTGATTAATTTGTCAGATATATTTAAAAAAAAAAAAATCAGTCTGGCATCAGGATTTTATCCACAAATCTACTAAGCAGCATACAGTATGGTGCCTTCAAATGAAAGTCGTGAGCTCGTGTTTACAACATGGGAAGTCGTGTACACAATATGCTTGGCGTTCAAGTGGTCAAGTTGTGAAGAACGCCGCTGCTAAGCAACAGCGTCTAGAAGCCACAGAGGCTAACATTTTAGCAAGCTAGCAAGTAATGCATAATGCAGGAAAAGCAAAGGCATAATGACAGAGTTATAAGATGAGGCCGTTGGGAATATCAACATTTTCCTCAGACTTATTATAAAATTACCAAGACAAATAATAAACATCTAAAATTACAATACATTCACTTATTATGTACTGAAACATTTTCTTCCATGGCCTCCGCAATTTCTCACAACGTCAATAAACACGTCACAACTCGTGAACTCTGAGCTTTCAGAAACGTTCCACTTCGGTCGTGAATACCACAAGAGGGGGGCGTTCATATGGACTCTTTTGGTGAACACGGTAAACACGACCCCATTTGAAGGCACCAATAAATCTCTATAATCTCTTTTTATGTTTTTTGATGGTTCAGCAGAGTCGACCTCAGGGCAGGACACAGAAATGGACATCCATATGTCTTTAGACCCACAAAGAGAAACAGCAGATTCATTACCTGTGGCATGCTCCCCCTCCCACCCCCAAAACGCTGCTTACACATTACAGTACAGTCACCTGTATTTTTTCACTCTCCACAACAGTAAAGGGAGGTACATATAAAACACTGATGATTCATCCAAAGAAAAACAAACAAACCAAAGCTAAACAAAAGTAATTGTAAGGTCTGATAAGCGTCTTTGGTTGGTTAAAAATGCAGTTCTGTACAGAACTGGGGGGGGGGAGGGGAGTTTGCCCACACCCTTCAACAATTCAACTTGCCCTGTGGTTGCATATTTTCTCCCTTTCCTCAGCAAGACCCAAGTATAGGGATGACGAGTTCATCTATATACTTGTCCTTGATGAGAAAGGAACAATAATGGCAAGTTGTGTTTTTTTGTTTTTTTTTAACCAAGCCCAAAAGAAGTGGAAGAACTGCTGGGCCTTAGCCATGCATTGCACTGCGGCTGAGAAGCAGGCCATTTGGAGGTGTGGCAAAGAATGCGTTTACTTTGGTTTCATGTGTCGTAATTGTGGAAAAGATCAATTACTGTCTTCTTGGTGAAGGTTTGGTGTTTTTAAAACCATCTATCAAACAAACAAAAAAAATGATATTTACACTACAGGGCTTACCACTTGAAATTAAAACACAAAAAGAAGAAGACAAAACTTAAATCTGAAAATGAATCAGTGCCACTAACACAAGACATTTTGAGATGCAAGCCACAGATTATGGCTAAACAAATCCCTCATCACACCCCCACCCACAAACATAGTAATACTTTCCACTGCCGTAATACTTACAAGTTTTCTATTCCCCACCCAACCTGCGAGCACAAACTCGGCTACTAAACTACAACACGGTACACAAAGCAAAATGGGGATGAGAAGCCAATGAACAGTCACCGTCACAACCAACTACAAATACACAAAAGGGACTAAAGGGACCACAACATCACAGAAGGGACATTTTAACAAACCTCTATCTAGGCAGTGGATCTAACTCTACCGGGATAGTAAACTGGGTATCTGTGCAACGTATAATTCTATCTAACATACACACACACAGAACTGCATCTATCCCCTGTCAAAAATATATATATCAAGTATTTGGAGGTTCTGGGGTTTCATATTTTTACTTAACTGGTCTAGGCGGTAGCAAGGATGGTTAATGTGTGTGCTTTAAGGTGCATAGGAAAAGAAAACAGGGAGAAACAGTTTCACAAGTCAGAATTTAGAAGAGAGAGAGAGAGGGGACGAAATGAAAGACAACAAAAATGAGCTAAATGCAGATGTTGAAAGCCGGCATGCAAAAAGCGACAATTCTTTACATTTTCTTTTTTTTTTTTTTACTTCAAAAGTGTTCAGAATGATTAGTGTTCAGCCTTTGGTTTAATGAGTGGAAAAGACATTTGTCTGTTAGTACACAAAAGGACATGGTCTGGGGTCTCATTTATAAAAAACTGTGTTGATTATTTCAGCTGATTAGACTGTTTTTAGGCTATTAAATAGGCGTTATCAGTTGCTATAAGCGCCATAGATGTGGGTCAATAGGGGCCTACTACACCCACTAATAGGTTTTATCATCTATTCACATGATAGATCACGGAAAGAAGGTATAAAAGAACACGACAGCGACCTCCAGCGTCCGTAGTAATTACATTACGACAGGAGCAGAAGCGGAAGTCAGGCGCTGTAGTATAGACGTGTATATAGCATGAAACTCCATATGGGGTGGAGGTTGAGGACGATGGATAGGACACAAAACACAGGGTTTTCACCCAGGAGACAGGAGTTTGCATCCTGTGTGAAATTAACAATGTGTTCATAGTTTTTTAACCCAGGACACAATGTTTTTTCCGAAACTTAAGTGTTTTTTTGGCCTAAACCTAAAGAAGTTGTAGTTTTATTGCCTAAACCTAACTGTTATTTTTGCCTAAACCTAAAGAAGATGTAGTTTTATTGCCTAAACTTAACTGTTTTTTTTTGCCTTTACCTAAAGAAGTTGTAGTCCTATTGCCTAAACCTGTTTTTTTATTTTAATCTAAAGAAGTTTTAGTTTTATTGCCTAAATTTAAAGAAGTTGTAGTTTTGTTGCCTAAACCTAAAGAAGCCTTTTTGTTTGTGTTCAAAACATAACATTTCATTCAGTTTTACATGTTAGAACGTGTTGCTTTTAAGTTTCACTTTCACAACGTAGTAGGCGTAGTAGGCCCCTAATGATCCACATCTATGGTGCTTATAGTGACTAATAATACCTATTTAATGGTAACAGTCGAATCGGGTGATTATTTTCCAACAAGTTGGGTCAAAACACGAGCACATCATCTAAGTAATATCCTGATCTAGAAAATGTAAAAAAAACATGTCACAAGACATTAACGCTATTTCATTAACTACATTTGATTCTCCCACTCTCCAAATCTTAATAGGCATTGTTCAGAGATTGTGTAGAGATGCATTGTCACATTTTTTAATTCCCAACAGTTGTGTGGGAAGTGGTATTTACATTATTCAAGCCCATTTGTTCCTACTGAATGCTTATAAATGAGGCCCCTGGAGTCCCCCTCGCAGTCTCATACCAACAAGATGGAGGAGGAAGAGGTGGGATTCAGTGTCGTTCTACGGCAACACTGCTCAAGCTCAATCCCACATATGAGATAACAATACGCTGCGTAAACTGCATTGAGGTGTGCACTTTATAAAAAATAATAATAATGCAGACTATTAAAAGACACAATAAAATACCTCTTTCCCTATTCACGAGACATTTTACCCCGGAACATAAAAACATGAGCACGTGTGCATCAATATTAAGATACAAATACTAACTTACTTCGTATTATATGTTGAAAAAAAAAGTAATGAAAAAGTCATAATATAGTATGTTGAAAAAAGGAGAAAAAGTCAATAGTATGTAAAAAAAAAAATGTCATAGTACAGTATATCGAAAAATGTCACAGTATAGTATGTAAAAAAAAAGTCAGTTGCCTATAGTATGTCAATAAAAGTTAAAAAAAGAAAAAAAAAAAAAGTCCTGGTATAGTATGTGGAAAAAAGTAATAGTATAGTATGTCGAAAAAAAAAGTCTGTATGTCTGTTAAAGTATGAAAATGTAATGCCAATTTTAAAACAGCTCAACGACCAACCTAATGAAAGAACAACCACAAGTAAAGATTTCTACCAGGGAAAATATGAAAGTGCTATCAACAATCATAATAGCTTTCAGCCATATATTTCATAAAAAACAATTAAAAAAAAACAAAAAAAAACACTGCTACGGGTTCGGTCTCTCCTCGACCTTGAATACCAAAGCTGATGAAGAAGAAGAAGAAGAAGAAGAAGAAGAAGAAGAAAAGGAAGAAAAGGAAGAAAAAAAACCCCCTGTGTACACCACAATGCAGCCTAATGGGCGCTCCCAAGTAATTTGATAGCAAAACCAAAGGCTGCACAGCTCACAGCCTCAATCGGATAGCTAGCTGGGCAAATTAGCATGTCATCGTGTCGGACAGCAGAGCAGCTAACACTCTAAAGCATGAACACACAGTTCAGTTTGAAGCAGTTGTGTAACCGTGATGTGACCAACGATGTTATCAATAAAGTCTTTGCTGTGCATTTTATTCGGCACCAATAGGAAGGAGGGGAGAGTTACAAGTCAGGACATCTGAAGGTTTAAGAAATTCTAAACTGTTAAATGCTACCTGGAAATGAACTGAAGAACCAAAATGATGGAAAGGAAACTGTATTTCTGAAGTCGGCGATTAATGTCCAAAAACTATTAATGACCTTTCTGCAGCCTTTAAAAAAAGATGATAAAATATCCTCAAAAGGCAAAACAAGGAATGAACTGGAGTTTCTGAATCCTGCAGATAACTCGATGGAAAGGAAGTTTGACTTGTAGAGATTCAGAGGAAGGAACCATCACCTAGAACAATGTCAACTCTGCACATTGTTCAGTGAAATCACAGCTTATAAACAACACCCAAGATTAAGAAAAGGAACGTTTAGGTGATGCCAAGTCCAATTATAAACACACAATTGCTTCAAACTAATCTCATCCTACTCCTGAATAATATTTTGTAAATAAATTTGGGGTAAAAAAAGAAAAAAGAAAATCACGTTTATAAAAAGGTGTAAAGTAGAAACAAAACACTTTCTGTGAGAGTTCATACAATTAATGTAAGCAAGTGTTAATTGTTGGAGATTCAGGTTATGTATTTGCAAAATGTTGTGCTGAAATCAAGAAGGAAAATAGTATGGCAGTGAATAGAGAGCCGAAGTCCCGCCCCTTCCGGTGGACCGCCATGGGACTTTATTTTCCGTTTGAATTGCGCCATGAATCACACACGTGATGTTTGTCAATTTAAAAGATAATTGCAAGTCAGGAAAGTCTCAGTTTGTCGTAGTATCATTTAGTTTTGTGTGAAACCGCTCAGTGAACTACATATCTAGTCTCGCACAACATACGTCACCAACACTAGCTAGCTAGCTAACTTAGCTATGTTCCACGCACAGATGTAACGTTATCTGACCTGATGTGTTTTATCCAGCGACTCCTGGTCTTTTTATCAGCCGGGAAGAGAAAGAACGATCCGACCCGTTGCTGGTGTGAGTACAACCCAGTAGGAAACACACAGACATCGTAGCTTCAGAGAGAGAGACGTCACTACGCGACTTTTGGGTGTGTCGTCTTTCTAATTACGTATTTTCACAGTCTGATACTTCAACAGTTTTACAATAAACTGTGACTTTCTTGACTTGCAAAATTATGTTTTAAATTGACAAACATCATGTGTGTGATTCATGGCGCAATTCAAACGGGATCAACAAAAATATTTATCCCTATCCGTTGACTACCGTTCATATTTTTTCCGAAATAAGGTCCCATGGTGGTCCACCGGAAGGGGCAGGACTTTGGCTCTCTATAACGGATGAGGTACAGTTATGAAAGAATTAATTGGATTTCCATGGATCTTACTGAAGAGCATGGCGGTGTGTGTAGTGGCATGCAGTCATTCTCTTTACTGTAATAACCTGACAGGCATCCACTCACAAATGACATGCAGCCATATGGGGTGAAAATCATTACTGCAGGTTACATTAGAAAAGAAAAAGAGCTAGATGAAGCGTGTCACAATTCAAAATCCATGTAAATTAAAAGCTAAAGATGGAACTAAAACATGGCAACATGGGGGAGGTAACTAATGGCCTAACTAGTAATGAGATGATGTCAATGGTTGGATGCTGGGTGTTGATGAGAAAAAAAGCAAAAAAAAAAAAAAGAAATGAGAAGGGAGGATGTTAGTTGGAGCAACATACACATAACCAATGAGCTCAGAGAAGGGCTGCTTGTAGAAGTCTTCATCCAGCACCCTGGACAAACATCCGCCCAAACGACAGAGCAGCAAGAAGGCAGGAGAGAAGAGAGACAGCGATAAAAGGGAGAAGAGGATGGAAACACAAGCATTATAGGTTACCACACAATAATAAGCTACGGCATTTCATCAGAGGCTCGGGGTTTTTGGAAGGACTTCTGATTTCAGTGTCGGGGGGATTCAAAGGCTCAGGGGAGGTCATCACCTGACTGTGTCCGCCCCCCCTGAAATCTTTAATTATACGTCTCTGGTGATCCACCAGGCACATTCAGCTCTTCACATTCAAAATTAATTCCAGAAGTGAGACTTCAAAACACTGTCAAATTCAAATTGTTCCAGCTTCTGTCAATTAATTGAATCCTCAAGATTTGGTGTAACTAGGGCTGTTAAAGTTACCGTGATAATAATGTAAATTCGTTTTAACGCCATTAACTTTAACGCATTAACGCAACTTGCAATTGTTAGGTTGTAGCGGGCTCAGTTTTAAAGCTACAAACCAGCTATGAAACTAGAAAGTCTGAGGAATCCATTGGTACCAACCATGTCATAATAGCTTGTCACGAAGAAGGCTAAATAACGCTTAATAATAAATAACGGAAAAACTGGCATGGCCATTTTCAAAGGGGTCCCTTGACCTCTGACCTCAATGTATGTGAATGAAAATGGGTTCTATGGGTACCCACGAGTCTCCCCTTTACAGACATGCCCACTTTATATTTGCCAACTTCCATGTTGATAAGAGTATTAAATTCTCTTCTACATTTGTAGGTCAGTTATTGATTTTTACCAGACAAAGACCATCCATATGAAAAGATGATCCGTCAGTAACACTTTCGCACCAAACACAGGGCTGCCAGACGAGTAGGGAGTCATGGCTGCAGCTAGTTTATTATTAATGAGGCAGCAGGGCTACGTTACAGTGCAGGAGACACTGAGACAGAAACTTTGCCAATTGAGCTCTGCAAAATGACAAGTTACTAAATCAGTCTACATATTTGTTTGTCTGATGATTTCCTTTTGCACAAAGCAATTCTTGGATACTTCTCTTGAGCCACTACGCTACACTAAAACAGCAGGAAGCCAAACCCACAGTGACGTAAAGGAGTGCTGTGGTTCGTCTCTCACACTCCGAAGTTATGACTAGGTAGACTTAATCTAAGATAATAATATAAACACAATACAATAGTTGCTTTAAGCATCCTTGTTTAAATCCAGTGTACAGTAAGAGCTAACTTTAGCTGTTAGTACTTGTTGCAGGGCTATTGAAGATCATCATGTTCTTGGCTCACATCTCAGACTGCCCTCGAAAGAAAAAGGCTTGACTTCACATTATTGTCCATGAGTATGTCTGAACAAATGAGCTGCTATCTGGAGGGTTTGCGCTAGCGAAAGATAGGAACATCGAGGAACAAGACTGCTGCTATTATTCAATTACTGTGAACACCTCAAAGATTTTGCGGATCCTCTACATTATCATCATCTTGGCTTTTTTTTGGTCCAGACTCAAATGTAAAGTCATATTCGTGGTAATATCAGCCCTCCCTCATTTCCGTTGTTCCTTGTGTCCTGTGTCTACCCCTTTTTGAAGCCAGTACCTGTTGTTGGTTTTTGTTTTCTCCAGCTGCTCGTTCTGCCTGGCGTGCCACTCTTCCAGCTCCACCTTGGCTTTCTCCTTCCACTCTGACTCCTGCTTGCGAGAGTTTTCATCTGGGGAGGGAGATTAGCGAGGCGATGAGCGATAAAGAAGTGACGAGGCAGATGGGAAGGTAAACACAACAGCAGGGGGGCAATGATATGAATGACAGGGCAGGACACATTTTACACGCATACTATGAAAAAGGACCTGAATCTCCAGCACTTTGACGTAGATCTCATGATATCAACCTTTACTTCTCAGACCGCAGTGGTCCTGTCCCGTCTGTGCTTACCTAGCAACTCCAGCCGATCACCTTGCTCCTCCCTCCACTTGCGTAGGCTTTCCGGTTCGGCCTGCAGCCGGTCTGCATTGGAAATTGCTGCATAGGCGTCAGATGGACCGTTGCTTTCCTGAGAAACAAGGGAGATAATTGTGTTACTTCATAGAAAACCATTTTATCAATGTACAGAGATATTGTGAAGAAGCATTCTCATCCTGATTATTCATCTTTCAATCTATCCAATATGCATATAGTGGGACTATTCTTAAAAGTTATACTGTTTGAGAGGCTTTATTTATCCATATTTGGCCCACTTTGAGTTTAATCCGCTTAGCTTCCTGTCACTGCCAGAAAGAAGGACTGACAGTGCAAAAGGCAGCAATGTTGCAATGACAACACAGGAAAGGGAAGTTGGAGTGAATCTCACAGCCAGATACTCAAACCTCTGAGGTCAGCATTCAAATCAAGCTACTAATGCTGAGAGGAAACAAGTATTTTCCACACCACCACTTAAATACTACAAATCATTTTTTTTTAATACATATATATATTTAAGCTGCAGAATTGATGCAGAAAATTAAGAAAACACACTGGAGCAAATCTCAACATCCCATTAGCAACTCTATTGTATATTAATTATATTAAAATTCACTTAAAGGATAATTCTGGATTATTGCAAATTTGGTTTTCTATTTTGTAGTTTTGGCCATAATTCCTTTACGTAATTATAACATTTCTTTAAATTGCTGACATCTGGGAACATGGAAACATTGCTAAAATGAAGGCAGATGGGCCAAGAAACAAAAACAGTCCGACGATCGGACAGGCTTTAAACAAAGCGGAGAGAGAAAGCCCGTAGCCCGGAGAAAGCGAAAGAACTGAAGCGGCAAAGCAAGTACGGTAGCGAGAACACGACCAAAGCAACCAGAACCAGCCCAGAAGCAAATGACTCTGGCTTCGTCGCTTTCCAAAGCAATCCCATATGACAAAAAGGTGCAAAATGCAAAGAAATCACGGCCGCTGTAAACTACATCACATCGCTGGTTAGCGTAGTTGAAAAGCCCAGATTCAAAAGACTCATTAGGACACTTGATCCAAAAATATGAATGTCCAGCTAACAGAACCAAAGCTGTCAGCCTGAATAAGTGGACAAGACTGCAGTTTTGGCCACAGGCTACACCTCGCGATTGGTGAGTCTTTCTACACTAGTGGGAAAATAATAATTTGTATTATCAGCAATGTTATAACAGCTTACTGGTAAACATAACAACAAGTTACTTTACACTTATTACACGCTATTAAAAACGGTGTGTGTGTTACGTATTTATAAAAATATATAAAGCAGGTATTGCCAGATAACTATTTGGTTAAAGTGAATACTGTTGGATACTGTTTTGTTAAATTTAACTTGGGATTTCCCCCTTTTTGTATGCAAGATTAAAATTGTAGGGACTACAAAAATCCTCATATTGGTGTGATGTATGCATCAAAGGGTTAAATCAAGCATTTATGAAGTGCTTAGAGGATATTTGAAAATATCTCTATATAAATCGTGTATCGCGAGCCTGTGGCCTAAAAATCGCGAGCCTGTGGCCTAAAAATATCGCAATATTATTTTTAGGCCATATCGCCCAGCCCTACATGTATGTACTTTGACAGTACATTTATGCCCACAAAAGTCTCCCTATTCACACACAAAATACAGAGGAACAAATACGAGGACAGAATTGGGGTAGTTTGACAATTTAAGAGCAAAATCGTTCAGAACAAAAACAATGTGTGAAAAAGTATTATTACCCCATGGAGATCTCCATTGACAGCACCATCTGCAAAGATACAAAGAAAAATAGCTGTTAGAAATCAAACAATACTAATGATGCTGCAGTACAACAGGACACTCTGAATCACTGAACTGAAAAATAGAAAAATAATCTGGCTACTGGCTCCAAATGATCTGAGTCTGCGAAGAAAGTAAATGCGTTGCTGTATCTTCTTACATGTAAATTAAATGTGAGGGGTCCATGATAGGGTGGAGTCTATCATAACTCCCAGGTATTTGTATGAAGAGACCTGTTTAATTTCTATATTATGAATTGTAACTGGAGGCAGCTGACAGTCAGGAGGAATGCCAAAAATAATACGTTTAGCAACTATAGTCGGTTAGAAGTTGCTGACATATCATATTATGAAATATGTATGTATGCAATTCTTGAGGATTCAGCATTTGTAAAAAAGCTTCCCAGTTAGCCAAGCTCTTGTCATTAGTATTGTTTGATTTCTAACAGCTGTTTTTCTTTGTATCTTTGCAAATGGTGCAGTCAATGGAGATCTCCATGGGGTAATAATACTTGTTTTTACAAATGCTGAATCCTCAAGAATTGCATACACACATATTTCATAATATGATATGTCAGCAACTTCTAACCGACTACAACTGCTAAACCACAGCTTCAACGAAAAGGCAGTCATGATGTCCAAAGGTCGTTAAGCTCCATCCATTTCCTCTTTTGGCTGCAATGAATGACATCACCAGGAATGTTAGAGCTCATGTTATCAGATTAATTCATTTTGGATACACTGGGATCGTAACATTAACAAACATTAACGTAAATACTCCCAATTTTACGTGTTTATATTTCAATTATACCGACCGTTGACCGTTGACTAGCTAAGAGCCCACTTGGCCAATCTTAGCAACAGCTAAGCTAACATTAGCTAACCAAACAGCTTCAAATCTAGAGTCCATTTAGGACCAAAAATGAAGGTTTAACAGAAGTAATAGTTTGACAGCATTACACAACACCTTAAGATAAGTTAACTAGACAGTGAATGTTAACGTTAAACAGAGACAAACCGCCTCAGTTTGACGGTTTGACCACACGGACCGTTGGAGTCTCCCAGAGACGACGGCGCGTCTCCTCCGTCCAGGATGCTGAAGCCTTCGTCGTTCTCAATCCCAGCGATCTCGCTCTCCTGCTGGGCCAAGAAGGCGGCAGCGGGGTCCTCATCCGAGGAGCCGACACCGTTACCAGCTGGAGGCGCGTTCAGCATGTCAAAATCATCCATCTTTGTGTGAGTATCAAGAGGATAAATATGAGGATAACGGAGAGCAGGTGTAGCGGTTGACCGACTAGCTTCAACTGGGAGGAAGAAGTAAAGACTAGCGAAGCGGAAACGGGAGAGTAGCCAATCACAAAGCAGTATGGATGACTGACAAGACAGAGAGCCAATCAAAAACGAGCTGCCTCAAAATTGAACCAATCAGATCTGTGAACGCTCCTGCATCCGGGTCCCATGACCTGCTGTGTGTCTGCCAGAGCTGAGAGAAAAAATCCGCAGTCTTAAGATAAAATAAGATAAAATAAGATATTCCTTTATTAGAAATTTGCAGTGTACAGCAGCAAAGGAGATAGTGCAAAAAACAAGATGCATCAGCTAACACAGTAAAAGAAAAAGAGCAAAACAAAGTGTAACAAAATATGAACCATTTAAATAGAAGGAAGTATAAAAATAGGAGCAGTATATACATTATTTACAATAAACAGACTATTAACAAAATTGCACAAGTGGAAAATGATATTGCACAGTGAGAATGAATGAATGAATGAATGAATGAATGAATGAATGAATGAATGAATGAAATTCCACCTAACAGTGAACATACTGATCTGACAAGGGTTTAATGTGAATGAGGTAGATGTGGTGTAAAGAGTTTTTACTGAAGGATAAACCTGTGGTGGATTACTCAATCTTAGGTGAATCCTGTTCTGCCTTGTAATTTTGTCAAAGTCTACTTAATGGTAGAAGTTAAACTACACTTTTACTCTATTTATTTGAGGACACATCCTAGAATAACCTTGTTTGTGACCCCCTGGGCACATATACGCTTATATGTGTGTTATCTTCTTTTTTTTGAGTAGCATTAATACATTAGGACATTATTTGCATGTGACAGCTCAGGTGGTTTGACACCTTCTCATTTCAAACTATAGAGTTGTTGACAAAAGGCCATGGGCTGTTTTTTGGTTGAGGTGTTGCTACAGACCTAAGAGATAAGATAAGATAAGATATTCCATTATTAGTCCCGCAGTGGGGAAATTTGCAGTGTACAGCAGCAAAGGGGATAGTGCAAAAAACAAGATGCATCAGCTAACAGTAAAAAAGAGCTAAACAAAGTGTAACAAAATATGAACCATTTAAATAGAAGGAAGTATAAAAATAGGAGCAGTATATACAGTATTGACAATAAACAGACTATTAACAAAATTGCACAAGTGGAAAATGATATTGCACAGTGAGAATGAATGAATGAATGAAATTCCACCTGAAAATATCAGGTTATTGT
>CAKAKR010040770.1:8420-23908 GCA_916700685.1 Adelosebastes latens | reverse complement strand
CAACTAATAGATTAGTTGATTTAAAAACTTAAAATTTATTACAATCATTACATACGTACAGGTACATACATGAAATTTGACCTCTACATTTAACCCACCCTACAGCATTGAGGAGCAGTGGGCTGCTGTAAAGCGCCCGGGGAGCAACTTGGGTGTGCGACTTGTGGTTAAAGGGCGACCACTCTACCCACTGAGCTACAGCAGATCTGTAAAACTGCGTTTCTCAACAAAGAATCACACAAAAGCACAACTTTAAATTTTGTGTTCACCACAGATGTGTTCATAAGTATTTTGAAAATGAGTCATTCAGCATCAAAAAAGCATAAAAGAAGTCGACTAAAGGCCCAGACACACCAACCCGACATCAGAGAACTAGCGGCAACGAAGGCCACCAGTTGCATCACCTCACGTCGCCTTTGTCTTGGCCAAAAAGTTGCACTCAAACACACCGCAAAGACTACAGCCGACGACCAACTAGCACGTACATTCTGCGCCTACGTGAAATAAAATAACTCTCGATTTAAAATGCTGAATTGGCACACTAGAGCCGACGGTGCGGGACATACAGCAAAAACTCAACTCTATTAGTTGACTAATCAACTAAGAGGGCTGCCCTAACTACAAGGTACCCAGTAGCAAACTGTCAAAGATGAACAATCCTCTGCATCAGTTTTTTACCAGCGTATCAACACAGTGCAGCAGTTCTGGCTGTCAAGCGCACACGGAGGCACACAACAACTTGTTAATTTACTGGCCTTGCATCCAAAATGTCCGTGGACATTAAAAGACAAACATTTATGTTTTGCAGGGAAGAACATGACTGACTGTTCTTGCAGCAACCCTGGACATCACTCCGGTGTCAGCCAGGGGAATGCACCGTCCTGCTGTCTGTGGCAGGATTCAATTAGCTTCCAGTAAACAATGCTTCACTTTTCCCCGTCTGTAATTATGTCTGTCCGCCTGTTATCTCTTTACGCTGCAGCCTCCTGGGCGTAACAGAGAGCAGGGAAATGTTATTAGAGGGAGGAAAGAGAAGATGGCAGTGATCACAAGGAGCATCAAGCAAGCTGTCATATAGAAACCTGGTGAACTTGCAGAGCTATGATCCCCCCCTGTTGTTGCATGATGCTAATGCCATTTTCTGGCTACGTCGACACTGCAGCTGTCTCCTGTTGCAAAATTACATGCAGCTGCAGCCGTCTTTAGCCGTCACGTGTTGGAATATGGGTCTGGGAGTTAAATAGCCTGGGTAGAAGCATCTGTTTACATCGGTAATGAGGCCATCAAGGAGGCAGGAGAGAAGGGCTGAAGGATGGGAAGAGAAACAATCTATTGGTAGCGATATAAAGGATCTCAGATGAGAGTACACCTGGCAGAAAGAAAGGAACAGAAGGAAAATGAGACATTAACAGATCACCCAGTGGAATCCTCCACCTCCACTGACAAAGCTGCATTTGTCATTCATGGTTGATTTCCTAAAATGGCACCTCAATGCAAAGTTGTGTAGCGTCTGACTCGCAAGGTGGAAAAACTCTGACTGCATTTGCTCCTGCAACTGGAATTAAATGGCTTCAAGCTAGAGTTTCAAGAAAGGATAAGGACACCGATGTTCTATATTTTTCTTACTGTCAACAAATCCCATAAAAAGACTAAAACCAACAATGAATTAAGTATCAATCTGTGTTGCCAAAGCCTGATACAGCTTAATTCTCCTTGCTATAGACCTCTATTGTTGACCAAAAACCTACTTAAACAGATCAATGAGCCACATGTTTGCACTACAGTAGGTGACATTTTCCTGCACTGCCATGAACACAGCTACTGTAGTTTATTTTGGGTCAACCATACATACTGTACACCATCCTGCTGCTGTATACAGCAGATTTGTAAGCTGTTTAAGATTTATGTCTTCTCTAGGTATAGCCTTAGGGCAGACTGTCTAAAAATGACGTTACCATACAACAAACTGCATTGTCAATTACGTTTTAAGGGGAAAACTATTTTCTCCCAGATTACGTTTGTTTTTGATGTATCACACATACATTTCCAATGAGTCTGCATAGTTCAAACAAACACAGGACTTTCTCCCAGAAGACCGCTGTTTGTGTCCCGTGTGAAACCACCAGTCAATGTTGACTAATTTCAATTTACGTCTGTAACTTAAATAGCATAAAAAACTTTTTTATTTTAAGCCAAACTACAATGTTTTACTAAACCTATCCAGGTAGTTTTGTGGCATTTTTGTTTTCAATTTACAACGTTAACCAGGTGTTTAAAACAAAATACATTTCCCTCAAAACGTAAATAAGAATGCATTTTAGTTGTATGGGAAGTGATAACGCGTTAACGCAAATCCGTTTTAACGCCACTAATTTCTTTAACACATTAACGCAAATTGCTATTTTTAGGTTGTACTGGGCTTGGTTTCAAAGCTAGTGTTACTGGTATCATATGAAACTAGAAAACCCTAAGGAATCCATTGGTACCAACCATGTCATACTAGCTTGTCATGAAGGAGGCTAAATAACGCTCCAAACTTACACTAATTTTTATCAAAGAAAAACTGGCATGCATTTTCAAAGGGGTCCCTCAACCTCTGACCTCCAGATATGTGAATGAAAATGGGTTCTATGGGTACCCACGAGTCTCCCCTTTACAGACATGCCCACTTTATGATAATCACATGCAGTTTGGGGAAAGTCATAGTCAAGTCAGCACACTGACACACTGACAGCTGGTGTTGCCTGGTGGGCTGCAGTTTGCCATGTTATGATTTAAGCATATTTTTAGTACCTGTGAGGGTTTCTGGACAATATTTGTCATTGTTTTGTGTTGGTAATTGATTTCCAATAATTAATATATCAATACATTTGCATAAAGCAGCATATTTGTCCACTCCCATGTTGATAAGAGTATTAAATACTTGACAAATCTCCCTTTAAGGTACATTTTCAACAGATAAAAACGAGTGATAAATTTGCAATTAATTGTGATTAATCATGGACAATCATTTAATCAATTGACGGCCTAGTCTGTAACTTAAATAACATAACAAATATACTTATTTAAAGCCACCTTATGATGTTTTACTAAACCTAACCAGGTAGTTTTGTTGCATTTTTGTTTTGTTTTGTTTCAATTTACAACGTTAACCACGTGTTTAAAACTGCGACCGTAATCCTGGAGTAAATACGTTTCCCTCGAAACATAAATAAGAATGCATTTAAGTTGTATGGTAATTTTCTAGGAGACAGGGTTGAGCACAGACAGGTTAAGGAAGCCAAAAGAATTGCGAGGCAGACTAATTGGCATTGTTGGTTTCGGCCATTGTTTCAGATTCGTTGACAGGCAAAATATAGAATGACTGAAGCATTCACAGACAGAGACATTGGGGTTCTTTATTCTAGTGAATGATTAAGTGAAAATAGTAGCTATCCTGTAATACTCAATGAGATGGGCACAAATGCCTCACATTGAATGACAGCACGGTGGCTGTCATTCAAGTAAATCCGTTCTGCCAATATGTCTCCAGCTCTTCTCGTCTTTCCCCAGCAGACATGATCAGCACTGAGTAACAACATGTGGCTTAAGGCGCCATCTGAACTTTTTTTGTTGTTGTCCCAACTGAATTGCATTGACCGGCTTTGTGTCTGGGGACAATGCTCTGTTTTGGAATAACAAAAACTGTAAGCTTATCAGTTCACTACAAATGTAATTTATTAGGCTACAACACAGACAGACGCTTGTGAGAGGAACAAAATCAATATGCTCCTGAGCATCCCCGTTATCAGCATCGCTTAGAGGAAGGAGGAGAAAGGTGGAGCAGAAGAGAGGAGAGTAAAAGGAGAGCAAAGGAAATAATAGAAAAGGAAATACTGCATGCCAATCAGAGCCAATCAGCCATAAGTATGTCATCTATTTTGACCCTGAATTGCAGGTTTTGACCTATAATTGGGGCTTTACAAGGACAAAAGGGGGAGGGGAGTCTAAAGAGTGGGTGAACAAGAGGTGAGAGGATGATGTCGTGATTGTAGATCAAACCCAGAGGAAAGTGCAAATAGAGGCAGCGGACAGTGAGAGGATGGAGGGAGTCATGGGGACTGGAGGAGGGAGGGAGGAGAAAATTAAGTGCCGGGAGATAAACCACCTGGACGGGACAGGGTGACCTCTTTGCTGCAGTGAATTGTGGGTAAAGAGGGATGCAGACACCAGTGAAAACCAACAGGGTGTATAGTACAGAGCAAATTACGTTGTCACACATCAAGGCTGAGACGTTACAGGGTAGCAGGGATATACGTATAACATCCTATCAGAAATCTTGGTGATTTTTTTTCTCAATTCACATAAATGATACAGGGTTCCTCTCTGGGTCTGATCTCTCAGGTCCGGAATAGCAAACAAAGTTGTTTAAAAAATAGTAGTGCAGCCACAAGGTCCCTCACCTACCTCCCACCCACAACAACACTGTCAATTAAGCTGGAAGCACTGCAGCTGTGGACTGAACTCAGCTTATGAGCATTTTGGGCAGTCCCACATCCCCTTTTCACAGCAGCCATGTTGACATGTTATAGCAGGGTAAACACAGGTGTAATTGATAAAATTAATTATGATCTCATTCTATTTATTACACGGCTTTGTTGGATACTTGATTCTGATTGGTCGATCGCGGCGTTCTACGGTCTGTTATTTCTTCATAGCTGACCGTTTCTATGTATAACAGAGCGTTGATATGGACGCAGTTCTGATCTCGGACTCTGGAGGACCGTTTTTGTGTCAAATTATCGATTTCTTAAGTAAGTAGCCGTGTAATAAGCGGGATAATGTACAGGGGTCCACCACAGGCATCACCTTGTCGGGGTTTTTTTTCACAACAATGACCGGCTCGCTGTACATTATCCCTTACTTAGTGTGTCACAGCCATTCCAGTGAGCCAGCATGCACAAAACATAGACTGTATATAAAGATGGATGATGTGTCTCCTCTTCCTCCCACTGTACAGAAGTCAGAAGCCAAAATATCCCGGATACGGGAGCTGCCATCTTGAGATTTTGATGTCATTTGGAGTCAGAGTCTGCGCAGTAGGGATCGGGCGGTGGAGAGACGTGGTACCGAGGTCACCTGACCGGACCAATCGCGAGCCGAGCACAGCCGCAGCTTGTCAGCGAGAGAGGCTCTCAGCTTCCAATCATGACGTCTCACCCCCTTTTTTATAGCATCAAATAACTAATTAAAACCAAACTTATCGGAAAAATGAACATTTGGACACACATCAGCATGATAAGAACTACCTAAAATGACAGAAACCATCTTTGGAAAAAAAAAATTTTGACGTGTACTTTGATTTTTTTAGTCTGGCCCATGTCCCATCTGCTAACATGGAGGGGGCGGGATTTATGACCTATACTGCAGCCAGCCAATAGGGGGCGATCCAGATGTTTTGGTTTCACTTTTGGGGAGCTGTCATGTCGTCAATCTTTATATACAGTCTATGGCACAATACCAGGGCCTTGGCCCACCTAAATGGAACAGGGCCTGGCCTTGGAAGGAGGTATTGTTTTCACTGGCATTGGTTTGTTGGTTTGTCTGTCTGTCTGTCTGTTATCCGGATCACTCCAAAAGTTCGGGATGGATTTAAATGAAATTTTTTGGAGGGGTGGAGTGTAGCACAATGAACAATCCATTAGATTTTGGTGGCGATCTGGATCATGATCTGGATTCAGGAAATTTTTTTAGGAATTCCGATCAGCCTGAGCATTAAGACAACAGGGTATAACACATGCGCAGTGTAACTGATGACGCGTTGATGACGCATGACCCCGCCTCCTTCCTTCTTCTGAGAGCAGAGAGATACGTGAGTGGATGTGTGGCAAGTCTCCGAGGTGCGGGAGCTGCTGGCCGTCCGCGGAGAGAAAGAAAAAAGCGGTAGATGACGGGATGAGAGACAACGTAATGTAGCGTTATACAGACATAACAAGGCTGCTGAATGAGAGAGGCATCCGCCGATACGTTACACGGAAACACACCGTGTTAATAACAAGCCGACCACCTCACGGTACCGCCAGCTGTGAGCTGTGATCTGTTTTTAAAGTCACACACCTTGGCGGAGGTCTGCGCTCTCCGAGTGCCATTCTAATTACACCTGTGATTGCCCTGCAATGACGAAATGGCTGCTGTGAAAAGGGACTATTCTACATTGAATTCCTCCAGTACATCCTATATGAATACACTCAGTTGCCAGTTTATTAGGTACACCTAGACCTACACCTAATACAATCTAATACAACAGTCCTGCAATAAATCCTACTTTCATGAAGGTTGTAATATTCAGTGTTTGTTGAAACTGTGTTAGAGAGGTGTTGATTCTTGTTGAGCTGCATGATCATTTTGGAGGAAGTAGTATGTGGTGCTGTTGAACTGTTTTGTACCATACAGAGCGGTGTTTCTATATAGCTTGCCCTGACTGATCTAAATAGGGTGGACAAAACAATACATACTGTACAGAGATGCTTTTATGGACCTCACCTGAGTTCAACAGAACTCCCCAAACAGGAAAAAACAGCCTCAGGTAATGAATAGGTCTTTTTAACAGAAGACATTTGGACTTGTCACAGTGGGAAAAGCACAGGTGTAAATAATGAAATGAATGATGGAACAAAATTCCATTTAGCTGCTTTGATTTCAGGTTCCTGGTATCGCACTTGCTGGCTCACTGACACTCAACACTTAAATAGAACAGAGACGACTGTTAGTGTTAATAGTAACACCTGTGCTTTTCCTACTATGACCAGTTAAAGTGTCTGATGTGAGAAAGACCTACATTTCTTTTGAGACTTTACCACTGCAAGGTTGTCCTCCTAAAACGCTTACACTTACTTTTACAACGGCTTGGAGAGAGAGGGGGATGACATCCAACAAAAGTCCATCGCACTTACATGATACACCTGACCCTATAGGCCACGAGACGCTCCGGATCTCTCACACTTTTGCATACACTTAAGCAGACAAGCAGCACACATACATACGCATAGACCTAATTCTTCAAACATCCCACCATCCTAATTTTCCTGAATGAACACTAAATGGACCTAGCCTAGAAAATCCAGAACCCTAAACATCCTTGTCAGTCTCCTCTGGGATTGTATTCCTGTACGATGTGCACCCATCATCACCCTCAGTGATCACTGCAGGCTGACTCAGCAGTCTGGCTGGGCTGTCCAGGTCAGAGAGTCCTGTGACACATTTACTATGTCACCATCACTGAAAGTGACACGCAGCAAATCATTTGGACCGTAGCAACAACAGGCTGACACCGATATCATCACTGTGACACTGTTGACACCTCACAGGACCCTAAAGAGCATCCAGGAACCTCAAATAGTAGTAGTAATAGTAGTAATAGTAGTATAATAGTAGTAGTAGTAACTAGTTATCATATCAGTATCCCTGATACAGTTTTTGCCTCTGCTAGATAAGTTGAGAGCAGCTGATGTTTTCTAGTGTTAAAGCAGCAGTGGGGAGAAATGGAGCAAATGTGATTAAAAAAAGTTATTTTTTTAAACTGGTCGCTATATTCTGACAATAGTGCATGAGACAGGTAATCTGAAAAAAAGCATGTGCCTCTGTGTCCTCCGGTGTCCTCCGATGCTCCTAACGGCATCTGCAAGATTTCACAAACCGGAGGAAAACAACCAGTCAGAGCTGATCTGGAGTCTGCCATCCAGCTGCCGTCTATGAGAGCCGGCTGTCAATCAGCTGATCAAATATGAATCAATATTCTGTTACATTTATGCCTATCTCTCACATAAAATGTTTTCATAAACATCTGGAAGTGTACTGTTTAGCTGTAATGAGAAAGTTTGTGACCCGGCAGCCATGTTGAGATCTGTTGAGAAAATACCAAGCACCGCCCACCAGCCAGAGCACAGCCAATAGGAGCGCTTTCTCTCTGAAATGACCTGTGATTGGTCAAAGTCTCACGTCACGGGCTAGATTTTTTAAAGCCTGAAAACAGAGCCATGAGGAGGTGCAGAAGTCTAGTTTTCTCTCATAACACTTAAATTACAATATGCTGAAAGGCTATTATGGAATTTTTGCCCAAATTGCCCAATTGATGCCAAAAATACTAACCCTAACCCTAACCCTACTGGTTTAAGATGTCAAGAATTGTGAAATCTGTCGGACCAGCCCTGTCTCCTACAGAATACATCTTTACATCATTAATTTGCTCTGCCAAGAAAATTCTAGAGGGAAGTTATGTTCACTGGTAACTTTGTTTCCAATTCAGGAGGTGTGACGTTCTTAAGGCCTTAACACACCGGGGGCGTTTATTTCGTACGATTAATTCACACGTCAATCTATTTTTTTACATTGTTGTTTTTATTATAAATACTTTCACACAGAATGTGAATATTACACAGCGAAAAAAAGCAAAAATTATTTTTTGAAGCAAGGTCAATTTTTCGGAGCTTTTGCACCGAGAATAAAGACATCGACCAATCACGTTGTGCGGAACCGGTTGAGTTGCGCCAATATTTATGAAACAACAATCGCAATATATTGAATCGTAAACCCCTGTATATATATAAAAATGTATATATATTTTAAATGTATTTACTGTTCCTGTGCATTTCCTTTACAACCCGCTGCTGTAAAACAATAATTACCCAATTCGGGATCAATAAAGTACATCTATCTATATATCTATCTATCTATCTATCTATTATCTAAAGATCAATACTGAAGCAGCTGAAGACGCACACTTCAGAATTAGTTTCTCCAATAGACACTCAATACCAGCTCCAGGAAATCTAAGTCATCCGAGAAGACCCCGAACATCCCTTAAGATATATATTCTTTTCCTCGAGATGTCAGAGTCTCATTCCCTAACTTTACTTCTAGTGTGTCTTAAGCCTCGAGTTCACCTCTCCAGGGAAGATTTGAATATTTAATGTGCTAGATCCCATTCTCAGCATGTATGATCTTTCTCCCACTACCCCAGTATTAGTCAGAGTAAATATGATTTTCATTTGGGCTCTGGTTTCAAATGTCCCTGAAATGTCCACAGTTTATGTTGTAAAAATGACATCAGAGGGCAACAGCGCTGCAGGACGGATGTTTCAGTTTGTTGCGCTGAGGATTTGGGATAAACTCCTGCGTTTTTCTGACAGAGGGGGGGTGACAGGGCAGCCTGTTTGTGCCTCCTCGGCCTGCCTCTCTGCTTGTGTTAATGAAGGACAGCATGACCTCGCGCTCAGGCCTTGATGGGCCCGGGCAGCTCATTAGTCTTTATTTGAGTCCAGCTATGACCCAACAGCACCGTATTTACCTGCTGCTTGCTTGCTTGCAAATGTTGATGTGGTTTTTGTTCACAAGTAGCACGCAAGGTCAAACACAGATAAGGGTCAACAGATTTTTTTTTTCGGTTCATACTGATTTTCACCAGAATTTTATGTCCCTGCAGATCCAGAAGTTTTCCTGCTGCAAAAAAAACGACACCGTTTTTGCAGTTTACAGTGGAAAAAGGTCATGCTGTGGTGAAGAACAGACCAGAAAGATGCTTCCGGTATTAGAAAGTGAAGAGAAAAATGCAAAGGAGCTGCTAATTATAGACCAAAATCCCCCTATAGGTAAAATTCATAAAAACTGAGTGAAATGTGAAAAACTGAATCTGATTTCCACCCACGTTTGTATTATTTATTGCAATATTTGTTTCAGTGGAGGCAGGACAGTCCTGTTACCAACACAACTATGGATATCTTACATTTGCATATCTCTTGCCATGTTGTGTTGTTATGATTCAATCACCTCACACACTATACACATGAAGCCCAGCGTTTAGTCGTCACAGATGCATGTAAACCCTCGCCTGTCTGTTTTCCCCCCCATCTCTCCCCAATAATTCACACGTTTATGATCCCGCTGAGAGATTACAAGGCTGCACGCAGTCGCTCATTCATCAGCTTCGTCCTCCTGCAAGGACAGGACCAGGACAAGGATCGGGTCCAGGACCGTCCCAGCAACACCCTTTCCCCCCACCCTCCTTCTTCATCTGCTGTATGAAAACAAACTCTGCCAAACAGTACATCTTCACCAGCATTGGTGTCACAACAACACACACAAACCCAACACAAACTGTGATGTGTTCTCCTCTGGTCCTATTTTTTGGTCAACAGAAACCAGCAACCTCTCATCTTTAGATACACAAACACAGCCATATGCATCCGCTCTCCCTTCAAGGGCATGCCTGTCCTGAGCTTTAAGATGCAAGGAGGACGACATATAGCGAGAAAAACCGGCATGTTAGCAGCAGTTCCGCGCTCACAAGGTCACGCACAGCCATGTTGCTGCATGCCGGTAAAAATAAAAAACACACAGGGTTGGGAAGAATGAGAGAGATGCCCCTACCATTTCTCCCACTGGTCCTCCATCCAACCCTCTTCTCCTTCCCCTCCCGAGTCCATACTGTAAGTGAGGAGGGCATCCACAGCTGAGAGGAGAGGAGGAGGAGGAGGAGGAGGATGATGAGGAGGAGGAGGAGGAGGAGAAGGAACAAGAAGGGTTAGAAAGTGAAGGAAGGAGGGAGGGTGGGAGAGAGGGGAGGAGCGAGCCGGAGGAGAGGGAGGAGGGGTGCAGCTTCTCCGGGTCGATGAAAGAAGCGTCCGACTCAGAGCCCTGCTGCTGCTGCTACTGCTGCCGCTCATCCAGAGATAGAAAGGGGAATTATTTAAAGCAGAGGAGCTGAATCTGCCACAGGAGTAGTGTTATATAATCTACTCCTCTCTCTCTTTCTCTCTCTCTCTCTCTCTCTCTCTCTCTCTCAGATGTTTACTCTGTCCTGTGTGCATCAGATTTACTACGCCACTGCAGGAAAGTGCTGGTGTTTGCAGGACATCCAACGCCGCGGCAAGCCCGAACAGGAAAAAACATCAGCACAAGAGGACACTCCTTTCTCTCTCTCTCTCTCTCTCTCTCTCTCTCTCTCTCTCTGTCTCTCTCTCTGCAAAACACAGCCGTGCTCAATTATTCATGAGGCCCCATTGATCATAAGACTCCTAATTTTCCCTTCTCTCTCTTTCTCTCCATTCATCCTCTTAAACGAAAACTCACAACTTTGGGTCTTATCTTTTTGGCCCTTATCTGTGTCAGTTTAGATAGTATTGCAGTAATTGCAAAGGTCTGGCAACACGGCGACATTGATAAAAACAAAAAGATGCCTGACAGGGCATAAAACACAAGTAGTCAGAAGACCAGGTATGGTTGTAAACAAGCCAACAGTTCATCCACACTATCTATACCATTTATTTTGAGGTGAAAATGCAATAACTCCTCATTATGCAGGGGAATTGAAAGCTCACCACTATACGGTTAATTACGGTGGGTCAAAGTTGAACCAGGAAGTGGATCTGTAAACTGTGATGAATGTTTACGACATACATTGTGGGGCTGACCCCAATGTTTCGAAGCTTCAACCGTGTCCATGGTGACCTCCAAATCAGTATTCGAATGTATTTATATAATTTTTATATACATAAGTATGTAAAAATAATGTATAAATCCCAAAATAGCCCATGAAATGACGAAAAATCCCACAACATTGTTCATAGTCGACATAAATTATTATTAGTTATTCTCAGACGGATATTGCTGTTTGTTGTGTTAAGAGGTGTGTGTGTGTACAGTAGTGCAGCAGCGGCCCTGAAATGGGGGAGATGGAGACAGACAGACAGAAGAACATGTCAGCCTGCCGCGCTGCGCTGCGCCGTGCCTCAAAGCTTAGAATATTTCGTACAAGGTAATTATTGCAGACATAAATGATGGACAAACCTACAAAATTAGGGTAGAAGTTGTAATAAACTGAAATTATCCTTTAACCTGTGCTTCCTGTCAAAATCAATATGTGTGTGGAGCGCAGTGAACTGTAGGGTCCATTAACCCTGTCAACTCTGCTGACCTTAAAACCTTCTGTCAGCATCTTATAGGCCAAAGCATATGCACTGTATATGAGGGCATTAACACTGTATAGAGCATCGTTCTGACTTTAGACACCAACGACTTTAAAAAATATATGAAGACAAATACTCATCAAAATACCAAGGCTTGGTCAGTGGCCCTGAGCTTCAAACTGTGACACTCTATAGGTACCCTTCTAGAGTCAGTTTTGGACGTGTCAAGGACGGCGTGTCGGTATAGTCTCGATACATTCATAGTTTCTTTTTAAAAATAAACTTCCAGGAAGTTAGGTTTAGGCAACAAAACCACTAAGTTATGCCTGAGTGACACTGCTGTGGCTGTGCGCCTATGTGTTCTGTGTGTTCTCAAACACGCCAGGCTGACATAGTACCGCGGCGGATTGCGCGTAGCATGTAATTTCTTTTTGATTTGGCCCTGCAGTTATCAAATCCTTTGTCAGGCAGTCTTTGATTTATTTGATAGACATGATTCAATAGTTCCATATAAGTTTGGCCCAACACAACTCCATGGCTGGAAAATAAAATATGGCAGAGTTGGATGATGCTCCTGTGCCTAGAATTAATAAGGTTGTTGTTGTAACGGTTGTGAGGTAATTGTTGATAAATCCCACCTGCCACGTCCGCAGTGCCTGGCGCGTGGTCAGTATAAATTTCGCATTCTAGGCTTGTCGTAGTAGTCGGTTATTAACTGGTGGGACAATTTTATTACCGTCAAATCCCTAACGCATTCGGATCAGGAAAAGATTGTGGTTGACGTTAACTTGACTGACTCAAGTGACCACCAAGTGACTAAAGACTCACAAAACTAGTGGGTGCAAAACAATTCATGTGACTAACGAATGAGTAACGGGTCACGTGACTAAGGACTTACGTGATAAGTAAACGTTACTTTTAATTTTACACGGGACACAGTGGTAACAGTGGTCTCCTGTGTGAAAGTCCTGTGTTTGTTGGATCCTTCCACCACCCATCGTAAACAAACTATCGTGCACTTTATACTACAGTTACTGTGAGCATCTAACGATGAGACAGATGGGTTTACATTGGAGTTAGTTAAAACCCTACAGATGCTAAAGGGTGCCTCTGTGCCTCGGGATCATATGCTGGGCTTTAATGAGACTGTTAAAGTTGCACTAATCTATATTTTTCTATAATATAATATAATTATTATAATATAATTATCAGCCAACTCCGCAGTTCAGCTTGATGGAGCGTTTTACCGTCCTGTAGGTCTACCTGTCCAGCACTAAATGGAAGACAAAGTTAGTCACTAGCTGGTAAAGGGCCAGATGTTTAGATCCAGGAGTTGGAGAAGACCAAACCAGAGCTAAAACAGAGAGGATATTGGACTTATATTCATCAGGTGCACAAAAAATGACTCTAATGTGTTGGTTATATTTACTCTCTGTCTGCCGGACATGTAAACAGTTAACCGTTTGCTACAATGTCAGCTATAACACCTTTATGACATGCCAGTGTATCGGCGGTCTGTCAACTGATGTTCCTCTGCCCCCCAGTGGCCAGAAATCAATAAATGCAACCCAAAATAACAGAAAAAAAAGCATTTAATTCAGCCATGCGTTCATATATGAAACATCCATTACAACTTCACACAGGTGCACAGGCAAGTGGTGCTTTAGAAAACCAAATCCCAGGTTTCAAACATTCCTTCAGAGAGGTCAAGTCCTTGTTTTTCCAGACTCTGAGCTGCCAACACTGAGCCATATGGCCATACAGCACGGCCTCGGCAACTGGCCAGAACCTATGGAGCGCACACACACAAACACGACCAGAAGAGCTTCGACACTTCGCCTTACACATGTCAACAAAAAAAAAAACATGCTGATGGAACAAGAAAAAAATGCTATCAAACACGCAGTACACACACTCTGTATCTGAGAAAGAGAGTTAGAAATGATCGTATTTGTATTGAGAGACCAAAAGAAAGAAAGAGAGAGAGAGAGGTATCCCAGGATTGTGTGACGTTTAATCCCTGTTCAGCTCATCAACAGAGGGAAATTAACACTGTAATGGCCACGTGGGCCGAGGCATCAAGCTGGATTTAGCTAAAGTGTTGAAACAATTAGTTAATTTGTCCATTGGTCAAAAAAAAAAAAAAAATGTAGTCATGGATTAAGTCCAATATGCAACTGGAAGGTGACGCCTAAAGCCATGGGCACACTACCAACGTCAGGAGCGCGAGGCGGCTGCGTCGCGTGGTGGCTGCGTGTCGGCTGCCTGTCAGCTGTGTTTCTGTTGCTGCTGTCAGCCCTTTCTTTCTGCATAGAGTTTGCCTTTTAATGGCCATTTAACTTCATGATAAATATAATTTATAATTATTTTAGACAGAGAAAGGTTCAGAAACGTGTGGTAATTGGTAAATAATAGTAATAATCCACAATTAAAACTCCGTACTATATTCATTCATGGAACTCTCCAAGTCACTGCTTGTTCCACATCACTGTCCGGCACATATTTCAGAATAAAAGCCTCGTGTTAACAAATGAAGGAATTCTGTGCAAAGAAAACCCGCTTTAGGGCTTTTATTTCGAAATGAAAGCAGGAAGTGTTGATTAAAACCCCAAACTTTATCAATTCTTGGAGCTCTCAAAGTGACTGCGTGTTCCACAGCACTGACTGCTCAGATTTCAGAATAAAAGCTTTGTGTTAACAAATGAAGGGATTCTGTCTATAGAAAAAACGCCTGAGGGCTTTTATTTTGAAATGAAAGCAGGAAGTGTTGATTTAAAAATAAGTCTTTACTTTTTTTCATCTCCGTAACATATTCAACAGATAGACATCAAAACTGTAGTAAAGTCTTGCTGGTATGAAGTTAATATACAGTCACTAGATCACCTTCACTGTCTGTGACATATTCTACAGATGTCTAGACATGTAAACTGTATTATGTAGCTGATATGATGTCCATATACTGTCAATAGATCACCTTCACTGTCTGTTGCTGCTGAGACACGCAGCTGAGACGCGAGCGGCTCGCGTGAGCCTTCTATTCTATAAAATAGACGCGCGTCTCATGCGGGCAGTGTGTCCACTCTAACCTGTTAACATGGACGCCGAAATAAAAAACAACACGCCACGCAGCCGCCACGCGCTCTTGATGCGGGTAGTGTGTCCACCACTTTAGAAACATGTGTCCTCAGATTACGACACTCATTTTGATTACTGAAAAAACACTGCAGATTTTGAAAATAATAATTGGTTGCAGAACTAACACATTATCACTCCCAACTCGTCAAATACCGAAGCTTGGTCAGTGGCCCTCGGCTTCAAACTGTGACGCTCTAGGTTCCCCATCTATTTTGGACTCAGGGACGATACGTCAATTTCCGCTTGTCTTTCCGCGTGTCTTCTCAAAATAAACTACCAATGTAGGTTTACTTAGTTTTAGGTTTACTTAGGCCACAAAAGTACACTGTTAGTAGGCTTTCCGCAGTAGTCGGTGTTACCGGTGTTACACGTTGGTCGGGCACACACCGATTACATTTCGTACCCACCGCC
>CAKAKR010040765.1:0-47117 GCA_916700685.1 Adelosebastes latens | reverse complement strand
GAACGGGAGGGGGTATACTCCTGAAGGAGGTCTGTGAGGTAGGTGGGGGCGAGGTTGTGGAGGGCTTTGTAGGTGAGCAGAAGGTTTTTGTAGTCGATCCGGTATTGAACAGGGTGCCAGTGTAGTTGGATGAGAATGGGGGTGATGTGGTCGGAGGATCGGGTGCGGGTGATGATCCGGGCGGCAGAGTTCTGAATGATTTGAAGTCTGTTGAGTAGTTTGGTGGGAAGGCCAGAGAGGACAGCGTTGCAGTAGTCGATCCGGGATGTGACAAATGCGTGGACCAGGATTTCAGTGCTGGAGTGAGACAGGGATGGGCGGAGTCTGGAGATGTTGCGGAGGTGGAAAATGCAGGTGTCCGGGTGACGTTTTTTATGTGGGGTGCAAAGGAGAGGGTGCTGTCTAGTGTGACCCCAAGGCTCTTGACATGGGTGGAGAACGGTACTGAGAATCCATCAATTGTGAGGTTTGGAGCAGTGGTGTGTTGAGATTTGGAGATGTTGTTTTTGGAGCCGATGAGCAGGGCCTCGGTTTTATTGCTGTTGAGTTTTAAAAAGTTCCTGCTCATCCAGCTCCTGATGTGTTGAAGGCAGGTGGTGAGGGAGGCGGGTGGCAGGGCAGCAGTGGGTGTAGTTGAAATGTAGACCTGTGTGTCGTCGAAGTGGAATAGGACATTGTGATGACGGAGGATAGTGCCAAGGGGAAGGAGGTAAATGATAAACAGGAGTGGACCCAATACTGACCCCTGGGGGACACCCAGTGAAACAGCGGAACACCTTGACCTGTGATTGCCCAGTTTTACAAATTGTTGTCTGTCGGTGAGGTATGAGGAGAACCATGTGAGTGCAACACCAGTGATACCAATATCAGTCAGACGTGTGATGAGTAGTGGGTGGGAGATGGTGTCAAAGGCAGCAGTGAGATCGAGGAGGATGAGGATGGTGAGCAGTCCAGAGTCAGCTGCACGGAGGAGATCGTTGGTGATTTTGACCAGGGCTGTTTCAGTACTGTGTTTGGGGCGGAAACCAGATTGGAAGGGTTCATGGAGGTTGTTTGAGTTGAGGTGGGACTGAAGTTGGGCGGCGACCACTCTCTCAAGGGTTTTGGAGATGAAGGTGAGGTTGGAGATGGGCCTGTAGTGGTTCAGATCAGCTGGGTCAGCACCGGGTTTTTTGAGGGTTGGTGTAATTGCAGCAGTTTTGAGGGTGGGGGGTACAATACCGGTGGTGAGGGAGGAGTTAATGATTCTTGTGATCATGGGGGAGATGGCGGGCAGACAGGCTTTGACGAGGATTGTGGGGAGGGGATCGAGCTGACAGGTAGTGGGTTTGGCTTTATGGATGAGCTCAGTGATGGTTAATTCCGTTGTGGGTGTGAAGTTAGAGAGGGTGCTGATGAGTGGTTGGCAGGAGGTTGCCATCCAGGGTGGGTCACATGGGGAGGAGCAGGATGAGGCCAGCTGTTGGTGGATGGTGTTGATTTTGTTTTCAAAGAATTGCAGAAAGGCAGTGCAGTGATCAGTGGAGGTGTTCTTGGAGGCTGAAGAAGGTGGTTTACTGTTGAGAAGGTGGTTTACTGTTGAGAAGAGGGTTCTGGTGTTACCTTGACCGGTACCGATGAGGTTGGAGTAGTAGGAGGATTTGGCGGTGGAGAGAGCGTTCTTGTAACGATGTGCACTGAAAGTCCAGTCTTTTTGTATAACCGCTCTAGTTGACGGCCGGTGGTTTTGAGATGGCGGAGGTCAGGGGTGTACCAGGGAGCGGTGTGGGTGAAGGAGACAGTGCAGGTTTTCAGGGGAGCCAGGGTATCCAGGGAAGAGGAGAGACAGTTGTTGTAATGATTCACCAGTTCAGCAGGGGAGGAGGATGGGGGAGGATTGCAGATACCAGTGCAGCAGATTAAATCAAGTATGTGTCCTTTGTTATGGGTTGGGAATTTGACATATTGGGTGATATCGAGACATTCAAGGAGTGAGGTGAAATCATTTGTAAAACCAGAAGAGTTGTCAATGTGGATGTTGAAATCACCCAGAACGATGACAGTAGGGGACATGGCACACACAGAGGTTAATAATGCTGATAGTTCAGTGAGAAAGAGGGCGATAATGATGATGGGTGTGGAGCTTGTGAGTTTTATAGCTAAACATTCAAAAGTGGAATGATGGGGGACGGTGACCGTACAGACTTTGATGCTCTCACGATAGAGCACAGCAAGACCACCCCCCCTCCCTGAAGCACGGGGTTTGCTAGTATATTTAAAACCAGGTGGGACAGCTTCATTAAGCTGGGAGAAATCATTTGGCTTGTTGCCAGGTCTCAGTGAGGCATAAAAAGTCCAGTTTGTTGTCCATTATAAACTCATTGACCAACAAACCCTTGCTAGTGAGGGATCTGATGTTAAAAAGAGCCAGTTTTAAACAGACAAGTGGTGCATAGGTGGCTGCTTTGTGCAGGGGGGACAACACACTGTGATTGACAGTACGGGTGGCAGTGCGAGGGGGGCGGGGCTCAGTGGACCAGAAGGAGGGGATGCTTGTGTTGTTGTTGTTGTTGTTGTTGTGCTTGGTGAACTGAAAGTTCCGTCGTGATCCACGATGCACATATCTGGGTCGTTTGAGGATGTCCCGATGTGAAAGCAGAGCTGGAGGGATCGTGTAGTGAGATTGGAGAGACAACAGCTCCGTTGCAGAGTATTTCAGCGGCAGGGTGGCGCTTGTGACGGTGAAACACAGAGCGATCCAGATGAGTAGTTTGATGACCAACATGATAGTGTGGAGAGTTGTAAAACACTATAATCCAACAGTTTTGTAATCCAGATGATGAGGCTACGAAGCCAGCCAGGTAGAGGTGCGGCGGTTGAGTGTGTTGGCTGTAGCCGCAGAGCTACAGGCTTCACCCGGGCGAGGAGACCAAAACACGCCGCCGGGACGTGCAGCAGGTTAGCAGGTTAGCCGGTTAGCCAGTGGGTGAGACCACACACTGTGCTGTAAACCACAGGAATCACTTGGAACCCAGGAAAGCAGGCAGGATAGGCAGCAGACAGCTTCGATCAGGCGTGTGCCAGATCAGGGAATCCAGCCACAGTGAGCACAGAGGAGACCCGACAGTCCCATACAGGTGAGCCCTTTTACCGGCGAATTTAGCTCCAGGCTACCGAGTGTAAAGTAAAACACAGTAGCGCCAAACACACAGGGACAACCAGACTGTTGCACTATTTCAGCAAAGAACCAGACAGTCTAAGCAGTATGCAACAGACGAGTTGAAGCAAAACAATCAAATAAACAAACAAATCACGGAGGAGGCGCGGCAGCAGCTTGCCAGCGGTCCCTCTCTCTGTTACAGAGCCCTGATACTGCAGTAGGCTTACAGTGCTGTGTCAGTGAGCAGCAGTGTGTGTTATCAGAAATAACTCAGTGTGTCTCTTGTAATAATACAACATCAATATTCTCTCTCTCATGGCTCTGTTCTTGGTCCTCTGCTGTTCTCCCCATAAATTGCACTTCTTGGCCAAATTATACGTAGTCATGGAATTCATTTCCACTGTTAAGCTGATGACACACAGCTGTATATGCCTATAAAGGCGGAGGATCGATCACAAATAGTTAAATTAGAGGCCTGCCTGTCTGCGGTGAAAAACTGGATGTCAAGTAATTTCTTGCCCCTAAATTCAGATAAAACCGATATACTGGTCATTGGCCCTGCTCGACATAAACATCAATTTGAGCAAGTAACTATATCTTTAGATAACTGTTTGATATCCCAGACTTTGACAGTTAAGAATTTATTTTATTTATTTATTTATTAGTTTATTTGACAGGGACAATAGGCATTGTTACACTTAATTAAATTGCAACCGATGCAACGTATATAGGACTTCTAGCCATAGCTAATTTGCAGACCTTGTCCCTGGTTAGGCTTTTAAGAAAAAGAAAGTAAATAAAAAAAATACAGAATAGCACATCATACATAAAATCACATAATACAACATCGTACATTACAATCAATTTACATATGTATGTTCTCAATCAATAATCAGTGATCACAGGTTTGGTTTAGTTTCAGCCAGTGTTTCACCTTTTCATTAAACTTTTTCAGGTCAGGTTGTATTTTTATTTCCGCTGGTAGGGCGTTCCAGAAATGTATTCCTTTTACTGAAAAGGATGACTGACCGAAGATTGTTTTGCGCTGTGCCCCTCTGCAGTTACCATTTGTTGATCCCCTAGTGGCTATTATCTATTGGTACTCATTTTTGTGACATATGGACAAAGTAGAGCTGGGGCGAGATTGTTCACAAATTTAAAAATCAATTTGATTAAAGAAAACTTGATAAAACTATCAAAACTGAGCAGCTTATACTTTTTCAGAAGTATACAGTGGTGCCATTTCATTTGTTTTTGACCCATTATTTTCAGTGCTTGTTTATATAGCGATGCAACCAGTTTGACAGTTGACTGTGAAGCCTGGCTCCATACAGTAACACAATAAGACAAGTGTGAAAATATCATGGCATGAATAAACAGTTGGGCTGCCTTAGGGGGCAGCAAAACAGTTCAGATTTACCTTTACTGTCTTGCATAACTTTTTAACATGTTTGTCAAATTTGAGTTGTGAATCCAAAATGACACATAGAAATTTAAAATCACGGACTTCCTTTATTTCCTCTTGATCAATTTTGATTGTGAGCTTATTTTGTGCTCTCGTTCTAATGGAGAAACACATTGACACAGTCTTCTTAAGATTCAAGGTTAAATGATTATTTTTGAGCCACTGTGATACACCCTCCATTTCATTAGATAGTGTCTCTACTGCTACACAACGGGTTTTAGCTGAACCGTAAATCGTGAATCTTGGCGTCGTGTTCAATTCAACTCTTTCTTTTGATCAGCACATTAAAGACATCACAAAGATCGCTTTCTTTCACCTACGCAACATCGCTAAAATCAGGTCTTCTTTATCCATGGCTGATGCAGAGATTCTAATTGATATCTTATCCCTTTATTTACTGTGTAATAAGCGCATTTATATATCAACATGTATACGCCTGTCTGTTCGATGTTTGTATACCTACATGTTTCGATAACAAGTTTTATCTGTGTCGTGTAATTTGTGTATCCAAATTCAATTAATATTCAAATGATCAAGTTTTATTCAGTGGTTTATGTCCTGAGTGTTTGATGTCTATCTACTAGATTAAGCCTCGATTTCAAATATGGAAGAATTAATTATGTGAAACAAATTAACTAGTATTAATCCTGCAAAAGAAGTTTAACTGAAAGAATCAGTATAGTTTTTAGATGGGAGGAGAATGCTGTTTCCTGCCAGCTAAACTCCGCACCCCTTTCTCAAATGATAAGAAGGAGACTTTAGCTAGTCTACGTCTTCTTCTGCTCTTGGTCTTCTGCTCTTGGGGTCTTCTGCACTTGGAGCTGGACCCAGGCTGCTCGCTGTCCTAAGGACCAGAGGCCCAGCACCTCACGCCAAGTGAGAGATCGTCATCCAGCCTACCTGAATATGGCTAAAGAACCTGCCTTGCCAAACCATCTCTTTTGCTACTCTGTCGCCTTGCCGCTATGCCCTGAGGGCTGAGACAGCTCTACTGTATCCACGACGTGCTGGTGGTACCAGCCAGTGTGAAGAAAAGAGACTTTAAAGCAAGACTTTAAGTCAAGAACCTTTTGAACTGAGTGACCCCTCCAGCTACGAGAGGGGGGGTCTGAAGAATAGCACAGAGATGCTGCACCAGACAGAGAGAGACGGAGATGGAAAAATGCATCAAGGTGACATGCCAGTCGACCATATCCGAGGATGCCGAGGACGCCAAAGAGACCCATTGAGGGAGAGAAACGACTCAATCCGGGTCACACTGTTAAATCCAACAGATCCAAAATGCTGTGTTCCAGACAGAATCTGCCACCACTCTACTCGAAACAGCACAACCTCCTTCCACACCAGCCTACTCAGCGAGGGTGATGTATAGATGCATTTTCAGAAGAGAAAGAGTTTGATGACTAGACTAATAAACAAATTTATAGTTGATTAATAAATAAGGTCAGTTTACAAAAATGTATAATGTTAAATGCAAGAAGAATTAGGAAATTCATCCGTAAATTCTAAACCTGAATTAGACCACGCCTACATTTATAAGATGAAACTACTTCTCAATCTTCCCTGGTGCTTCTTAAACTCTCTGCTGTTGAATGGTACATTAATATTAAAATTAAATTTAGTTGATAAGAAAGTGTCAAATCCAATCAGAAGGATATAAATCACTGAATTGACCTGGTCACATTTAATTTGTTTATATCCATGAATGTTCATCAGTGCATTCCTTTAATTATCCTTTATTCATTTTATTCCTTTTTCCTTTTGTCTTCTCATTTATTCAATTATATTCTAGTTAGTCAAATAAACACTTCATTTTATAAAAACTTGGTTACTTGATTTTGTGTGTATATAAACAATTCAAATCACTGTTCACTATGCCCAAGAACTCTGTAGCAACCCTGAGATTATGAGACTCAATTGATTAATATCAAATTGTGAATTTGTCCCTGTTTTTATGAAACTGGGTGGCGCCTGGGTAAATTCTGGCATTAAAACTAATTGTGTGTGATATTTGAAGCTGAGTGTCACCACTTTCCTTCACCTTTTATGACAATTCATGGGTTTATAATTAATCATTTTGGGTTATTAATTATAGATACATATTTTGATATCAATTAATGATTGATTATTACTCTGCTCTATGCAATAACGCTACATAACGCTACACCTATAAAGTTGTAAATGGGCACTCTCCTTCCTACTTATCTGATCTACTTAAACCTTATACCCCAATCAGGACACTCTGCTCTCAGAATACAGGGCTCCTGTCTATCCCCAGAGTGAGAAAGAAGTCAGCAGGCCAAAGGGCCTTTTCTTATCGAGCCCCTTTCTTCTGGAATAACCTCCCTATAGACATCAGACAGTCTGAATCTGTGGAGATCTTTAAATCCAACCTCAAAACTCATCTTTTTGCCCTAACTTTCAATTAGTTAGCTGGTGGGTCGGTCTCAGGCTCAATGTATAATTTCAGCCGAGTAGTCCTGCCGACGAGAATATTACTAATTTATAAGCCACTGCCTCTCAATAACCCTCTGTTGTTTATGTCCCACAAGCACTCTGTGTGCCTCTCTCTCTCCTTTTACTCAGGCCTCTCTGTGCTGGACCATCAGCTGTTCTGTGACGTCTCTCTGCCTCTCTGGCTGGTGGTGCCTCATTCCACATGACAGACCTGGACCTCCATCCTCCTGGAGATCTAGCCTCTCTAACAAATTAGATCAGTCCAAGGGGGCTTATTGGCATGAGTAACTTACGTTTACATTACTAGGCAACTGTGAATTAAAAACAAAAAGCTGGTCCTCTCAAGGTTCCATTGTGGAGAGGAGGTTGTGTTGCTCTGGCTCTATCTATCTGGCGTGGAGAGGAGGTTGTGTTGCTCTGGCTCTATCTATATGGTGTGGAGAGGAGGTCATGTTGCTCTGGCTCTATCTGTTTGGCGTGGAGAGGAGGTTGTGTTGCTCTGGCTCTACCTGTTTGGCATGGAGAAGAGGTTGTGTTGAACATGCAACCACCACAATCTACTGTAATTGATGATATGCTCAAAATGAAATCCAGCACCAGTAACATGGAAATTCACACTTTCTGGAAATCATTTGTACACTAAAATAATCTGTATTGTAGAGGAGGCAACTGTCCATATTACATATGTATTCAACAAAAAATAAAGCTTACAAAATATACATACCAAAGTTGAATTACAGATCCAAAAATATTTTACATTTTTTAAATATTTTGATTACTCCTCCACGTATGCATAAATGTACATTTGTACTGTAGCATGTAATCAAGTGACTGTATCAACGGCATGTCGTGTTCTGCTCTGACTGTGTCCCAGTCTTGGTACATAAAAAGCTGTATTTCCTATTACAGGGGCAGCAATCCTGGTATCACTTTAGAGGAGATACCTCCGGACAGAGGACAAAAGTTCCTGGATCGACAGAAGAAGATGGGCTAGAGTGATGTTTTTTTTTTTTTGTTTTGTTTTACTGATGTCCCAGATTGAAAAGTGATATTTTCTAGAACATTATTTTTCAGTGAAAAAATATGCAGAGAGACGGTGAAGGAAAAGTTGAACATGCAACAACCACAATTGACTGTAATTGACGCTCAAAAAGACATCCAGCACCAGTGACATGGGGATTAACACTTTCTGGAAAGCATTTCTATACTAAAATAATCTTTATTGTAGAAGAGGCAACTGTCCATATTATATATGTATTCAACAAAAAAAAACAAGCTTACATAATATGCATACCAAAGTTGAATTACAGATCCAAAAAGTGTTGGGTTAGAGGACAGTAATCGCCTAACAAGAAGGGATTGTGATGTCTACAAAAACGATCATGGTATACTTCATGTACTGTATCTTTACTGATCTCAATGTGAACAGATTTTGGTTGTTAAATATGATTAAGACCAGAATTCTATAGTTGTCAACTACAGTTGAGGAGATATGCTGGGAGGGAGTGAAATCTATGATCAGAACAGTCATTCTTATGACTCACACTTCTACAGTGAATTAAATACTGAAAATAACTTCTTCCTCATGTTTCTGGGGACCCACTGGAACTCCCTCAAGGACCCCTGGGTTGAGAACCACTGCCTTATTCAATACGAGTATACTTTTATTTTGAAAATCTTCGCCGGAAGTTGTGTTTTTATTCCCCTCCAGCTTGACAGTGGTGGGTATAGACTGACTGTGGCCAACCTCAGACAGGTGGAGGAGACGAGCTGCACCGTGGTTGGACTGGGCTGGGCTGCAGGACAAGCAGCGGTGGCCGCCGCTGTGCACGCTGGGTGCGCGGATCCTCCTGCAGCTGCTGGACTCACACACAGTATCTATATCTATGATACCAGATCCGCAACATGGTCTGGCTGATTCTCCCATCCTGAGCCTTCCTCGCACACAAGCTGGACACTTCAATGTGGTGGCGGGGGGGACGAGGGATGTAGTCGCAATGGATTAACGAGGAGCACACATGGGCTTTTTTTTCTGAGATTATTAGTAATATTTTCTCCCCCTGCCTTGGCCATGGAGAACCAAGCAGCCGAGCCGCAGAACTATGAAGACGTACAGAAGAGCGGCTATCTCCGCAAGCATAAATCAATGCACCGGCGCTTCTTCGTGCTGAGGGCGGCCTCGGAGCATGGTCCCGCTCGACTCGAGTATTACGAGAACGAGAAGAAATTCCGCAGTAAATCACCTGTGCCCAAAAAAGTCCTGAACCTGGAGACTTGCTTCAACATCAACAAGCGGGCAGATTCCAAGAACAAGCACATGATAGTCCTTTATACCCGCAGCGAGAGCTTTGCCATCGCTGCAGACAGCGAGGAGGTCCAGAACGAGTGGTACCAGGCGATGCTGGACCTCCAGTGCAACTGTAAGATATGAACAAGTGGGATGTGATTTGTCTGTTTCTGCATCAGGCCTATCCTGCTCTAGGCTGTTTGTTCTCCATACACTATTTGGCTCGGCCATTCCTGATTGTTCATTATCACAATTGTTTGGTGCAGCTCTAGTTTAGCCATTTAATTAGAATAAATCTAAATTGTGTGTTTTTGAACCAAGAAGCAGGAGGATCCGAGTGATCGGGGTAGACCAACACGCTATGGGCGGCATGTGCTGTGTTTGTGCTGCACAATCTCAATACGCGTTAATACAGTTACAAGCTGCGGGTCTTTTTCTGTCAGCAAAATGTAATTAGATGCATTAAATAGCGTCTATGTGTAATCATATATTGGTCTTTTCTGGCTGAAATGCTGGCCGTTTCCTTGCAACGGCGTGTTTCTGTATGGCGCAGTGGGCATATAGCAACCATCCAAGGGATGCATCATATAGTAGTAGCCTATCGCGGTGCACTCCGCTGTGTTTTTGTTTTTCTGCACAGCTCTCTCTCTGACTGCCGTTCGCCTAACCTACATTTGTGTTACACGGTGCTGCAGGCAGGGAGGAGATGCCATCGTCAGTGCGCCCTCGCTGGAAAAATGTGTTTCTGTTGGTTATTCTCTTGTTTACGTTGTTATTATCCTTATGCTGGAGCTGGAGCTGAACACAACCCTCCCTGTGCATTTAGACTGAGGGTGATGGGCTTGCCCAGCTTTAATTCTGTCATGTTGTGGAACCCCGAATAGACACACATAAGAGTACAGACCCCCATTTTGTTGAGATTATATGTCTCAGGGATAGCAGCAATAAAACACTGCTCGTAATTTAATTTGACTGTTAATAATGTGCATAGGGACGCACAAATGGAGATTGAAATGCATTGATATACAGTATCAGGTTGTAGTGATTCCAGTGGGGATCATCTCTAATAAATTAAATATCTTTCTTGAGGATGGGAGAAACCACTCAGTGAAGATAACAGTAACTGTGTGGCCAGAAAAAAAATATGTAATATGTTATTTATGTCATTGGCATTGAACTGATGCATTATTTCACAATGAAGCATGCTGCCCTTCAGTAATGTATTCTATACCTTAATTAAAGCTGCAATAGGCAGAATATTTTTGGCATTGTTGTGCAAAAATTTAACATTTCAGCATATTGTAATTCAAGTGTTCATAGAGAAAACTAGACTTTTGCACCTCCTCATGGCTCTGTTTTCAGGCTTTAAGAAAATCTAGCCCGTGACAGGAGACTTTGGCCAATCATAGGTCATTTCAGAGTTCCTATTGGCTGTTCATTCAATGGAGGCAGCCGTCAATCATTCGCCAACTCCTATCAAACGGTCAAACGGTAACAGAATATTGATTCATATTTGATCAGCGCTGCCTAGTTTGACCATTTGATCTGAGTTCGCGAGTGATTGACAGCCGCTCAGAGAGGGTAGGCTCCAGAGGGCTGTACTACGAAGCAGGATTTGGCGTTAGCGAGGTAACTTTAGGTTTAACTCTGGGATTTCCGTCCTATGAAGGTGGTTCACTTCTTACCGGAGTAGATCGCCATGGTAACTCATGCTGAACAGCTAACCTGCTCCCGAGCAGGTTATGTTCCAGATAATAGATCAACTCGTATAAAAGCACCGCCTACTGACCAATCAGAGCTCGGTGCGCAGATCGTATGATAATATTACACACATATGAAGAAGTTACAGTCATAATCCAGACTAAAAACAACCCAGTTTAAATTGACAAATGCAGGAAGGACAGCTGGATTTATGCTGTGGATGTTTACCGCTTTTAATTATATTTTTATATTTATTTTTTACTTTCACACCACTGGAGATGGGGACGCAGCTGAAAGAAGGCTGAAATAGTCATACATGCCACATTTTTGTTAATGGGCATAATGAAGTGTAATCCATTCATCCATTACACTTCTAAAAGCTATTTATATCTAGAAGATATATCTGACTTTTGAGTATTCCGTTAAATTAATAAGTCTGTTAATTTACGCATTCACACATCGGGAGTTTTTTCTTTTGCCAGCTGTCCTGCCTTCATTTGGCAGCTTCAACTGTGCTAATTTTAGTCTGGTTTGTGTATTTAAGTACTTCGTATTTGTCTAATATTTGCTCTTCCTTTGTAAAATGTGCCGCTCTGCTTGTCTGTCTGCAAGTCTGTGGACTTGTCCATGTTTGTGATTGGTCATATGCTACAAACCCCGCCCCGTTCATGTGAACGCGCTCACAGCCAGATTGAGAAACCCTGGGTTGATTTACCGAGTTGATAACCACCGTCGTAGGACTGTTTAGCGGGATCTCGTTTGTTAGGGTTAGTTAAGCCAGATAACGAGAACATACCCTGGGTATGTTGAACTCGCTTCGTAGTACAGGCCTCAGCTCGGCTCTGATTGGTTGTTTTCCTCCGGTCTGTGAAATCTTGCAGATGCCATTAGGAGCACAGGAGGACACAGAGGCACATGATTTTTTTCAGATTACCTGTCTCATGCACTACTGTCAGGATATAGTGACCTATTATAAAAACAACTTTTTTAAATAATATTTGCTCCATTTCTGCTTTAATTAATTATAGAGCTGTAGCTTAAAAGTGATGGTGATGTATTAGCTGCAGCTCTGTCGTTGCTTGGACTAGAGATTGCATGTAGCAATTTAGTAATGATGGATATTACATAGTCGTGTTTGTCATTTTGGCTTTGGTCAATATTTCAACAGGTTATGTGTTTTATGTAAATTTAGGGTGTTTCCAGTATGAATGTATGTTTGATATGTTTAGTCATCAAATGCCTTAATTGCTAATTTATTTGTTCTTGATTGTTCTTCTAGGTAAAACCCCTGAAGACTATGGCAGTAGTGGAGAGTGTAGCTCTCCGTCTCCGGTTCCAACCTTCAAAGAAGTGTGGCAGGTCAAGGTTTGGCCTAAAGGTCTTGGACATGCCAGAAACTTAGTGGGCATCTACCGGCTGTGCCTAACCGACAAGACAGTCAACTTTGTCAAACTCAACTCTGATGTGGCGTCTGTGGTGTTGCAGCTGATGAATGTTCGCAGGTGTGGCCACTCAGAGAACTTTTTTTTCATCGAGGTGGGCCGCTCGGCGATCACCGGCCCCGGAGAGTTCTGGATGCAGGTGGATGACTCCGTGGTGGCTCAGAACATGCACGAGACCCTGCTGGAGGCCATGAAGGCCCTGAGCGAGGAGTTCCGTCAGCGCAGTAAGTCTCAGTCTGTGGGGACGTCGTGTGGAGGCGGTACTGCCTCAAACCCCATCAGTGTCCCGAGCCGTCGGCATCATCCAAATCTGCCGCCAAGCCAGGTGGGCTTCTCCAGACGAGCCCGCACAGAGACCCCCGGAACAGGAGGCAGCAGCACGAGCACGTCACCTACGTCGCGCCACGGGTTCCCAAGGGCTCGGACTGCCAGCATTGGGGCCAGGTCGGAGGAGGGCGGAGCAAGCGCCAAAGGGACATGGGCCAGCTCCAGCCCAAGCCTTAACGGTTCCTGCTCAACTACGCCGACACTGAGGCCCAAGCCCACCAGGGCCCCGACTCCTGCTAAGATTACCCTCAGCCTTGCACGTTACACGCCTAACCCTGCTCCCTCTCCGGCACCGAGTCTGTCCTCCAGCTCTGGTCACGGCTCAGAGTGCGGCCTAGTGGGGGCAGCAGTGGGGGGCATGACGATCTGCTCCTACCCTCGTGTTTCTCAGAGAGTTTCTGTTTCAGGTTCACCGAGCGACTACGGCTCCTCAGATGAATACGGCTCCAGTCCTGGGGAGCACTCTCTGCTCGTACCAAGTCTGTCAGGACATCACGTACATGGAGAGGGCTCTTCCAGCTACATAGTGATGGGACAGCGAGAGGGTCTCCTTGGTTCCCATCATCGCTCAAAAGGCAGGCGGATTCTGCGCCGCTCATCTAGTAGGGAATCTGAGGCAGAACGCAGACTGTTAAGTAAGAGGGCTTCCCTGCCTTTAGCAGCCCATGAACGACTGACCCCACATAGGAAAGATGAAGATGATGAAGACGATGAAGAGTATGCCATCATGTCGCAGAGTGCTAACCGAGAGAGAGCTGGCTCAGGGGGTTTGGCAGTTGGGGTTGGGCAGCTTGAAGCAGTCGGGAAAAACAGGAAGCGGGTTGACAAAAGCAGGCGAGAAGCGGAAGGTGGAGCCACCGTGGATAGTGGCTACATGTCGATGTTGCCTGGGGTCACGTCTCCTCCTGCTTCACTCTCTCTCTCGATAGGTATGCCCGACATCAGTGCTAAACCTGGGGCAGATGATGAGTATATGGCCATGACCCCCAACAACAGCGTGTCCCCCCCTCAGCACATCCGCCAGCCCAGCACAGAGGGCTACATGGTCATGTCTCCCAACAGCAGCAGCTCCACAGATCTGCACGGACTGGGCATGTGGGACAGCAGGGCCAGCATGGAGAGCCAGGCTGCCGGCGACTACATGAACATCTCGCCTGTCTGCAGCCGCTCCGCCTGCAGCACGCCACCTTCCCACACCGAACAGCACCAACTGCAACCAAAAATGTTCAACTCCTACTTCTCCCTGCCAAGAGCTTATCAGCATACTCTCTACACTCGCTTTGAGGAGGACTTAAACAAAGGGGAAGTTAAAAAGGACAGCAGTGGGCATGATGGCGCTGGAAGGGGAGGGGGAGTGGGATACAGCAAGAGAAACAAAATTGCAGCGGGCTCTGCAGGATGCTGTCAACTCTCCATGTCTTCCTCTTCCTTCTCCTCAAGCTCAGCCAGCAGCGAGAGCCTGGAAGACAAGTCCATATCGGCAGGGAGAGGGTTGAGTTTGGTAAGAACTGGAGCAGAGTACAAGTTTGTGGGAGCATGCACAAAAGATGGGCGCCAACATCAAAAACGTGGGTTGAGCAGTAAGAGCCCAAAGCAACAAAGGAGGGGTCGTCCCCTCAGTGTGTCTTCAGACATCACTAAAGCAAACACTCTGCCCAGGGTGAAGGAGAATCTGCTGCCGTCAGTTTCTCAAAACGTCGGTGAGTATGTCAGTATTGTGTTCAAGGATGACAATAAGTACGGCGGAGGACGACGTTCGGGGTCTGAACGTGGACAAGCTGTGATCCACGGAACCCTCCGGCCTTCAAATCAGCCACTTCTCTGCCACGATAACCCCGCCAACCTTCCCCGCAGCTTCTCTGCTCCGTTGTCCTCCTCCGCCGAATACGTCAGCATGGACTTAGGGAAGTCCTCAACGCCCCTGACTCCTGTTAGATCCACATTCAGCACCCCACAGGGCCCACCAGCTGTTGCACCCAAGCCCCGGCACGAACACAGCACGTCCTCTCCTCTGGCAGCAGAGGGCAACGCCGGGTACAGAACAAAAGTAAAGATGGCAGCAATGCCAACAGACGCTCCTACTCCATTTATGGACAGCAAAGGTTCAGATCCCAGCATTTCAGCAAGACCTGCCGTCCACTCTGGTCAACCCTCGTCCATAGAGCAGGAGACGGGCTTGGGTTTCTCCCCAGTCAAGACCTTCCAGTCTCCTGAGCGGAGCGGCAGACCGGTCCGAGGTGACCCGCAGGGACGGCAGACCCACCGCTCAGAGACTTTTAACTCGCCTCCCTCCCTATCGCGCCATCCACCCTCTTCTACCTCCATCTTCCCGGAGGGCAGCCAGGCTGTGAGCCAACGGCATGGTTTGGATTGCTCGCTGTGGGAGAACAGGCAGGCTAGTTTATCTGCCACACCTCCGCCACAAGCCCCCACCTCATCTGCTGAACAAGGCCTTAACTATATTGACCTTGACCTGGCCATTAAAGAGAGCCCTCAAGCCGGAGCGGAGCGTGCCTCTGCTGCCTACAACATTGGAGGAAGCACCATGGGCAGCAGTGCTAGCTCCAGCCTCAACACTTATGCCAGTATTGATTTCTATAAATCAGAAGAACTGAGAGCACACCAGAACAGTAGAAAGGATGGTCAAGGTAAGTGCTACAGCAAATCTCATCTTAAAGTGTGTGTGTGTTTGTGTGTGTGTGTGTGTGTGTGTGTGGGGAGGAACAAGAGGAAGCACGAGGTGGATGTGACCATGCAAGTGGTTACGTCACGTGAGGGGTTGTTCTTAATGGCAGACGAGGCCGCAAAAGTTAAAGGCAAAGCACAATGAAGAACGTGGTCTCCACGTTGTCAGTAAATGGGTATGTGTGTGCGCGTGTGTGTGTGTGGGTTAGAGGAAGAGAGAGAAAAGAAAGGCGCGCTCAGAGTGCAGCAAAAAGAAATCCTAACTGCTGCGGAAAAGACGTAGTAACTGTATTATTACCACTCAGAAGCCCGGCAGGCGAACTCAGGTTCATCGGCCGTGCACTGGTCTTTTAACTGATAAAATACAGCTACCGATCTTACCCGTGGTGGCAGAAACTAACACAAAGAAAACCCACAGCGTGGGACAGGTTAACAACGGTAAACAAAGCAAGCAGTAAGCAAGCGGACTCTGCGGTCCGTAAATTCTTTAATCATTTTTTTGGCATTTTTCAAGCCTTTATTTATAGGATAGTGGATAGTCTAGAAGAGAGTGACATGCGGAAAGGGCTGCAGGTTGGATTCAAACCCGGGCCTGCCGCGGTTAGGACACAGCCTAATGGACGCCCGCTCTACCAACTGAGCTACCGGGTCGCCCTGCGGTCTGGAAATTCAACACAATAACAGCACATAAACTTATTGTGACACACGATTAAGCTTGTCTCTGCCCAGACAGAAGCCTCTTAACTTGGAATGCTTCTTCGAAGCGATTACGGTGTGTTTCGTCCGTTGATTGGTCTGGTGACGTTCCACGAGCACGGGCAATAATGGGCCGTTGTCACGCTCGTCAGCAGATGAACGGCAGGGCTGATTCTCCATGTGGCAGAGGAGGGAAAGCAGCCAGAGTCGACTCAGTTGAAGGAAAAAGGCGGTCATCTTCTCCTTTGTGAAGAAGGGGGGTCCGTTTCTTCCTTCTGCAGGTAGATAAGATCACTGATTGTGCAGAGATCTGGGATTCAAATGTTCGTTGAACATAAACAGTAACTTAACTCGTCCAGCGAGGTCAGGAACTGTGCCTAGGTTTAAAGGGGAAAGTTGAAATGTTTGTACCTCCTGTAGCAAACAAAGTTGCAATGGAAAGGTGCGTCCTTGTACGTGCGCTCTGCTTATATCTCCGGTGAGAATGTGGGCGTGTCATTGTAAACTTCCCCACAGTTCCTGTGAGCCTCATCCAATGGGAGATCAGGATTTGGATTCAAATGAAATCTCGCACTCAGGTGAGAGATTTCAAAGAACTGGTGGTTAGTCTTTGTCCCTTTGTTCATGCTTTTCTTTTTACATGTAGGCCTGTTTTAAGGCTCCTGGCCTTGCAGGCCGCTCTTTGTTCCAAAAGATCTGGTGAGGTCCCAACACCGGTTAATCGATCAATCAAGAAAATAATCTGCAGATTAATAATGAATGTAATTGTTAGTCAAAGCCCTAATTTTTCAGCATTTTTATTTAATCATTGCAAATCAAGTTGAGTCAAAATTATGCTTAATTTCTTGTGTCATTAGAGCAATGTCATTAGACCTAAAATTATTAGTTGATTAGTCGATCGACAAAAAAATTCTGATTGTCATTTTGTTTTAAAAAAACAAGTGAATGTGAAATTAATATTTCAAAACAGGTGAAAGGGAAGATGACATAATTCCTGGTTGTCCAGCTGGATGTGAGCTTTTTATGTGATGTGCATAATCCACAGACAAACTGCTGTCTGGCTCTTAGTCACTGCTTCTCCTGATGTGTACCTTTGCTTCGAGCTGGAGGGCAACACTGTGTTTCTAGGCTGTGGGTTGTCTGTAGAGTCTCTTATTATCACAAGTGGGTGTTCAGAGCGCAAAGCCAATTGATTTGTCTGCTGGTAATGAACCATTTCACATAAACGGAGGTAGAGGGGCGAGAACGCGGGCCAGGTGTTTATGTTCATGTGTGGGTGTGCCATCGGCTGCAGGATCTCACATGGCGGCTCGGAGGTTTCCCTCACGTTGCACCGATGACAGTTATTTAATGGTTAATGTAAAATGCCTTTTTGATGGATGAATGCTGAGGTTTATGAGAGATCCATTGCTTTTATGTGTCGAGAAATAAAAGCTGCACGAGGCAGTATGCTTAAAATGTAAATAGACAGGTAAATATAAATATTAATGAGGGTACTAAATGGAACAAACAACTTGTGCAGCTTATTTATTCGGAGCAGCTACAACATTTGCATGATTGATTTATCCAATGCTGTTCAATCTCTATGTGTACATGTGCAATCATAATAATTGCCTAATTATTTAAATTGGGGATAGTTTATTTATGCATTTAACATGCACAGACGGCTCTGTGAATATTCTGTAAATTACTCTTTCATGTCATTTTTCACACTGCGATTAATGATTGAATGTGCCTCCCCTCTTATGAGCTACAAACAGTGTGCTTTCATTAACTGCAGCCATATTCTAATAATGGAACTCAATATATGAAGCCTGGATGTTGGGAGGACGGCGGCTGTACTGCAGCATATAAAAGCTCAAGTAAACAAATGTCCAATTAATATTCAAATAATGTAGCTAATACACATTACTTCACCTGTTTTAATTACTTTATTTTAATTAGACGCTCAAATAAAATGTTTATTAAAACACCAGATTTAGATTCAGATGTTAATTTGTGCACCATGTTTTCTGCATTATGAGCAAAGTGTAAGTTTTCATGTGACTTCTCAGCTCTACTGATGCACTTTATTGTCGGGGCAAGTTGCAAAGTCTTAAATCCTCTAGGTTGTCTGACATTTATACAGTAAATGGTTAATTATCCTTAATTGATCCACGTACAGCAATATGAGCAGTTATTAGAGAACAACACTGCGGATCCAGTTTGGCTTCGTCACATTACAATCCAGTGAAACTCTACAGTCTACCTTTTTACACAGCAGCAATTTAAAACATAGTGTTGAGGTTGCAGACAATCATTTGACTGTGAAAGTGGATGGAGCAAGTGGTTAGACTGATTCAGAGCTACTCAAACAACAGGTTGATTTAACACTTGTGTCTGAACTTCCCTTCATGTACAAACTATGGTTATTCTTTATTAAAGTTATTTTACAAGGCAATTCTACTCTTCTGTAGACCTCAGGAGAATATTTGCTTGCTACTGACTTTATTTTGCCGACGTGATCAGAGCCGGAGCAGTGTTTGTTTGTTTAGGTGGCTCTTTAAAAAGAAGAAACAGGTCAGAATCCCTGGAACTGATAAGACTGACACAAGTCACATAATTTAACATTGACATCTGCAACAGTGTGCAGGAGACGCCAATCAGAAAATCCTTTTTAGAAAGATATCACCCATTTACCCAAGCAGTCAGCAGGAGCTCAAAAGCAATATGCTTTGAAGAATATATAATCTAGTCTAAACTGCCTTACCTCCTGTAACGTTTTGTGTGGGGAGACTTAAAGGGCCAATGTGTAAGATTTAGGAGGATCTATTAGCAGAAGTGGAATATAATATTAATAACTATTAGGGCTGACCCGAATGCTTCAAAGCTCCGACCTTTTTTTTTTTATATATATATAAGTATGTAATATTAATGTATAAATCCCAGGATAGCCCATAAATTAAGAAATAATCCCACAACATTATTCATTATTCATATTTAGCATTAATTATTATTAGTTATTCTCACACGGATATCGCTATTTTCTGGCATTTTATAGATCAAACAATAAATAGCTGAATTAATCAAATAATCTGCAGATTAAATAAAAATGCTGAAAATTTGGGTTGCAACTAATTATTTTCGTCATCGATTATTCATTAGAAAATAAGTTGATGACGGGCAAATTTTCATTCAAAATGATGCTTTTTTTATTAAAAATGCAATGTCATTAGAACTGAAATTATTAGTTTGTTAATCAATTAGTCGAACAGAAAATGTATCTGATTAATCATGTAACTGGTTCTCTACCTTCTGTAACGTTTTATGTGAGGAGACTTAAAGGGCCAATGTGTAGGATTTAGGGGGATCTATTAGCAGAAGCTGAATATAATATTAATAACTATTAGGGCTGACCCGAATGCTTCGAAGCTTCGACCGTTGCCATGGTGTTCGACCTCCATCACTATTCGAAAGCTTCTTTTTTAAAAGAATTATATATAAGTATGTAATAATAATGTATAAATCCCAGAATAGCCCATGAAATAAGGAATAATCTCAGAACATTATTCATTATTCTATTATAAGTTATTCTCAGACGGATATTGCGGTTTGTTGTGTGTAGAGGTGCTTGTGTGTACAGTAGTGCGGCAGCAGCGCTGTCCCGTTCACTGAAATGGGGGAGATGGAGACAGACGGAATGAAATGTCAGCCTGCCACTGTGGTCTCCGCAAATCTTCGAATACCTTCGAATATTTCTCACCGAAGCTTCGAAGCCCAAAAAATGGTATTCGGGACAGCCTTAATAACTATGTTTTCATTAGTGTATAATCACCTGAAAAATCGTTGTGTTTTCGTTAGCTTAGAATGAGCCCTTCATATCTACATAGGGAGTGGGTCCTCTTCACGGAGTCCACTATGTTGCTCTGCCATGTTTCTACAGTAGCACAGAACAGACAAACCAAACACTGGCACTAGAGATAGCCTTTCGCGTTTTTGACGTTTCCTGAAGGCCACCTTTCCGACACGCTTGTGAAACTGCGGCAACATGAGCCGCAGAGTGCAGAATCGTGGTACTGCCAGCCACTGTTGCTCCTAAAGTAGATGAGGCGAAGAACCGGAAAGATACCACAGCGTTACCGCGGTTTTGCACTCGGTGGCTTACGTTACCGCAGTCTTGGGAAGGGAGGATTGAGAGGAAGGGTACTCAGTTGGTTGCAATCTGCAACCACACCACTAGATGCCACTCAATCCCACACACTTAAATTAGATTTACTGTTGAGTAATATGTTAATTATAATAATGGTTTAAAAACACCAATTACTGTACAAAAAAATGTTTTCGTAAATGTGTGATTTCAATTCGTCCCTGCTTTTGATTCTTTTCTTCCAGATTGTTGATCTCCAACACTCACTTAGTCTGTGAGGGGACGGTCGGCGGACCGAACTGTTGCCACAACAGAACTGAACACTGAAAACCCTGGAAAACTCATCCCCATCCCGTCGGCTGTTTTATGTCAACCAAATGTGTGTCAAACACACGCACACACACATGCACACACACTCACAGGGTAAGGGAAACGTTTTGTTTTTGCCTTGTTTTGAACAAAAATGACATTTGATCATCACTTAACTTAATATACTGTAGATAAAGGATGACAATTTGATACGTGACTTCTCAGGTGGCCATTACGGCAATAAAAATGTCCATCTGTGCATCTTAATTTAAGACCAGAATTTGTGACCAGTGCATGAGCCGATCTATTGAACTCTTGTTAATCAATCTCAGCTGCGTGTTTATTTATTTATTTATTTATTGGGTCCTAAACTGAATCCTCAAGGTTTATGTTTTTATATATCATCTATTGTCCATATGTAATAAGTTCAATGATCATCAGGTGTCATTTAGACTCAAAATGGAAGGAAATGCAGTTGGGCAGAGGTTTCATACACTCATACACACTGTCACTGTAAACATATTTGATTTATTATACGCAGTTGCCCAAAAAAGCTTTTTTACTTCATGACCACTTTTCTTGTGCTACTGTCGGACTTCAAAATATGCTTAATTTCTGAGGTATAAGTACAGTTTATGGAATTGGCAATGAAATTATGGTATACAAATGAAATTTAGATATGATATTTATGTTTTCTGTCAGTTTTTCACACAAGAAGAAAAAGGTTGTGTGAAAACCCCACACATCTTATGCAATCTTTATGAAATCCACAAGAGTGTTAAAGTGCATTAAATAGGATATCATAGGATTATAATTTCCTTTTCACACTGCAGTCGACATCACACTGTTCTACTCGAAGCTGATCTTTAGGTTGTAGTTGAGGGATGAGAACAATGGCTTTCTTTTTATCCTTTCAAAATTGTCATAATGTAATTCTGTGTTTACCTGCACAGAATTGAGTTTTATCCCTAAAGCTTTAGATGTGCATGTTGACACAGCCACAGCTTTGATTATGCACAAACTAAACATGTCCTGTCACGTCCTGTGGCTGATTCTCAAATGGTGCCAGTAGTCAATGCATCTCAGTGGTATTTTATGAATAATAATTGGTGGATTAATTCTAACGGTAGTGTTCAAAGTTTGAATGGAAAGTTAACTGATCATCTAGCCGATCTCAGTGGATATTCTGTCTTTTTGAAAATAATTTCTCCACCATGTTACATTATGAAATAAAACAAAATGTAGTTATTTTTAACCTTAAATACAAGTGACCATATTTACATGCTAACACTTCAAACATTCAGTAACTGCATTTAACAGAAACAACTCTAAGCAGATGCATAGATAAACAACAATGCATTTATTCAATAATCACAGTATGCAACATTGAATAAAAATGGCCAAATTAACATAATATTCTTCTGCTATGCATGTAAAGAGCTTAATCAAATTGGCTTAAAAAATGCAGTAAGGACAATAATTAGATTGTATGTATGTAAATGTCCTCACTGAGATGTGCTGAGGACAGACATCTGGACATCAGGATCTGATAACAGACTTGTTAGCGAGGGAAGCTGAATTATACAGTTTTGAAAAGAAAACATTTTTAATAGCTTAGGGACTGTATGAAAATTATTGGGGTGGGGAGGGGGCTGAATCTTATTTTTAGTTTTATGAAAAAGCAAAATCCCACTCCCCACATATCTCAGAATAATTATATATGTGTTTTTGGCAAACATAGCAAAACGGTTGATCTTCTAGCCATTCTTTATTTTTGAGTATTTTTTCAGAGCTGCTGCAGCGTTATATATGGTAATGAAAGCCTCTTTGTGATGTTGTATTTTTTTTAAAAATGAGATAAAGTTAAAAGACGCTCCCCTACCCTCCCAAAATAAATAAATAAATAAAAACATAGCCCTCCCCCTTCTATGACCCTTCTACCGCTCTAATAATTTTCTTACGGTTCCTAATGACAGCCCACATATGAAGTCGTACATATTTGTTAGCAAGAATATAGCATACAAATGATAATAAACAATATTTTTTCTCTATTTAAATTTTAAAGCTTCACATGATTGTATAAATAACAGTATAAAATTGAGATATAAAGTTGATTTGGAACTACTGTGTAGCACAAAAAAAGTAAAAAAAAAAAAGTCCAAGTGTAAATACTTTTTTGGCAACTGAGCTTTATTATAACTGTATATTATACTATAGTATATACTACAGTATACAAGTAGAATGACAGAAACTATAGTACATACTGTAGTCTGTTTTCCTCATTTGCTTAACACAATTCTAATATAAAGTGACACATTACAATGTTATATAAAATATACAGGATACATATGATTAATACTATATAGCCTAGATATCTATATACTCTTTTATAAAGTGCCTCATTTTTGATTGTAGCTGTTTTTACACAGATAATCTTAAAATGGGTTGTGAAAATGGATAAAAAAAAAAGTGTTGTTTCTCTCCTGAGTCTAAATTGTGAATACGTTGAACTTTACAGAAGACAGACTGGACACTTAATATCACTATCAGTCAGCCATAATCAAATTGCCTTACTGTGTTTATCAGAAACATGAAGAAAAAAAAAATCTTGTTTAATAATTTTTTTGCAGTGCCTAACACTTCAGCCACAATGTAAGCACTCCCTTGCTCTTCTGTTTGGCTTCGTCAAACTGAGGTTTGGCAAACAAAAAAAAAGACTATCTCTCTCTGTCTATAGTTTCACACTTCAGGCCCTACTTTCTTTTTTACTCCTGTCCACTACCAAACAGACACTTGTTCAGTGTGATTATTAGTGGACACTGTACAATATGTAACAAATACACCTTGTACGTGAGGATTCTACATTGTATAGATTTTAATGTCAAATCATATTTTTAATGACTTTCCCTGTTTTTACACTAAGAAGAAATGAATACAGTTGCCATTGTCTTGTGTATATAAAATAAGTTCTTATTCAATATTAGACAGAAAATGAAATGCTCTAATTTACTTGCAGTATATTTTGAACCCCAAAACAATCATGAAAAAAGGTGATTCTCTCCACTACTAGTGGCTAAAATAGTATTAACACGCTTGTGTATTGCTCTTATTATCTGGACGTGGATTCAGTAACCTGATTCGACTGTTATCAGGCCATTAAATAGGTGTTATGAGTCGCAATAAGCACCATAGATGTGGGTCATTAGGGGCCTACTAGGCCTACTAGGTTGTAAAAGTGAAAGTGAAACTTAAAAGTAACACGTTCTAACATGTTTAGGCAAATAAACAGTTAGGTTTAGGCAATAAAACCACACCTTCTTTAGGTTTAGGCAACAAACAAAAAAAAACACTTCGTTAAAGGGACTGTTTGTAAGAATCAGAAATGCTTGTTTACAGCGACACCTTTGGCCGTTAAGTCAACGAAAGTCAGCGTCGGGCTCGCGCTTGTGCGCGCTATAAATAGACATGAACGAGCATCGCTCAAAACAGTGAGGCGACACACGTTAGCTAAAACCACAATATCACTGTATATTTCACCTGCTTGGCAGTAATGTTAGCTGACCAGACGGAGGTCTCTCCATGAATCAATGCTGATCCTAGTGTTGGCTTTTCCTGCTTCAGCCTCCCGACCGCGGCCGGAGGGAGACGATAACGTTTCTCGCTGCGGAGCCCCGTCACTTCACAAGACACGGAAAACAGCCGTTGGTCTGGAGGAGCTGCAGCAGTTATTTCTGCACAAACGTCCACTGTACATTCACTAGATATTCTCAGAGCTACTAAGTCTTCTGCAGTGTGTAGTGTGCGCGCATGCACGTGAGGTGGAGCGAGCTGTGAGTGAAGGCAAGCAGGCAGGCAGAGGAGCAGAGGAGCAGAGTACTGCAGAGACTCCGGCCCTGGAGACCAAAGCTACGGTCTCCCCTGCGTACTCCGAACGCGGCCAACGCTGTTTTGCAAGACGGTCTTCACTAGATATAACTTTGCGGTTTTGGTGCTTCCGTATAGTTTGTGTTGGAGTCTTGTCTGAACAGCGTAGCCACACGTGAGCGCGCATATGCCAGCGCGCATATGCCAGCGCGCATATGCCAGCGCGCGCATGGGACACCGACCCCGGTGATTTATACGTGTAAGAAGTTACAAACAGTCCCTTTAAGTTTAGTGAAAAATACAGTGTTTTGTGTTAAAATAATTACGAACACAAAAACAACAGGTTTCACATGGGATTCACATGGGTTCTTTTATACCTTCTTTTGGTGATCTACCATGTGAATAGATGATAAAACCTACTAGTGGTTGTAGTAGGCCCCTACTGACCCACATCTATGTGGCTTATAGCGACTGATAACGCCTATTTAATAGCCTGACAACAGTCTAATTCAGTTCCCAGAAGGTGTGAATAGTGCGACTTTACTCTCTTTTTCTCTCTACACTCAAACACAGGACTCGGTCGAAACTACGAGACAGTGCCATTCCTGCTCATTACTTTCTCATTTATTCCATTGATAACATGCTGCTGCTTTCGAACCAATTGCCAAAAAAAGTCTGACAATTCAAAAGTCTACTATAAAGATCATTTTCAAAGAGTAGACACACAAAATCAGTCATCGAGCTGATTTAAAAAGAAAAAAAAACACTTTTTCTCTTGGGCAGCCACTGGGCCAAAAAACAAGTTAAGTGTTTTTCTTAAGGTAGTGTGAATTCTAGTTTATGACTGGTTGCGTACTGGATCCAGAGCGTTTGGTCATGTGTTTGGTGGAGAGTTTGGCCATGTTGTGACATTATTAGTGATACTGTACATTGAATCAGGATGTGTTGGTATACCAACAAGAAAATGGATATGGTGCTGCAGGGACCAAACTCTTTGAATCCAGGGCTCTGGCTGTGTGTATACAGGGTACAAACGAAGAAGGCTTTCTTGATGTATTTTTGACACTGGTAGCTTTTCCCACATTTAGATTGAGTTTTTATTTCACTAACCAAATAATTTTGACCCTGTGGCAGATATTAAATTCTTAACTGCACTTGCACGCTGATACACATAAAAACAAATTTGAGTGTTTTAATCCTGTAGGTGATAGATACTTACTCTGACCCAGCAGCTCTCTGCTCACATCTGAGAGGACACTCAAGTGCCTGGCTGTGATTACTGGTGTCTGCTCATTATTCAGTTATGTTTGGATAGATAGAAATTCAAACCAGCTCCTGGAAAGTCTTCCACACATTTCTTTAGTATTTAATTCGAGATGTGCGCAAAGGACGCGTTTCTGGTGCCAAAGTATTATGTGTATGGTGATCTCTGAGCTTCACACTTGAGACCTGTGACAACAAAATAATACAAAGTTTAATTTTTTACAAATTCGTCCGGCACCTATCAGTCACTGTTTTTAATCCTATGACATAAAACAAATGTACATTGATTGAGCACAGCCCACTACTGCCAACAGTTTGTGCTCAGTACTGAGAACTTTATTGCCAAACTCATGTATAACAAGTTCATACAACCACACGGACTAGTTCCACTTTATAACTTGTGTTACTCTTTTTGTTTAAGTGATCTTTTCTAATCTCTTTGTTATTCCTCTTCTAATTGGGGATTACTGAGATTCTCTGACTATACCTCATAATCTCAGTTCTGGGCAGACGTAACAGTTGGTAGTAAAGCCCCTTGGAGAGTCTGAGAAGGGTTCAGGATATTACTGCCGTCAAATAGGAGGAACGCGTGGATTCGGGTAAATATCATTTAATGTATTGTGTAACAGCCTGAGGCTCTCTGCAGTGTTTCCATTCTCATGACATGCGGCGGTCATATGGAAATGCTTCTCACCTATAATTCATCAGAATTCTGCCAAGTGTTTTGGTTTAATGAAACGCAGAGACTTGTGTTGTCTCTTAAGAATATTTTGTGACAATGAGGCACATAAATTGCTCACCAGACTCTAACTGTGGGAAATGATACTGTACGTACAATCAGGAGAGCGACTATAATTACAATGGAAAGGGCATTGTATGTATTTTAAAGCTATTGATACTACTTTGATAATGATGTAAAATGCAAAAAGAATGAACAGGAACTATAGGTATGTAAAGTATACTGTGTATAGAGGAGTTTGCTCCAGGGGAGGGGATGGGCATGGGGTTCATTCTGTTCATGGCAAAATTGTTTAAAACAGAATATTGATGATTCTTGTCTGTGATGTAGACAGCGTCAATGTTTTTTTTTTTTTGATAAAAGGCAAAGTGATATGAAAATGGAAAACTGTGAGTCTTTTATTGACTGCAAGTCTGTTGAATTTAAAAGTCCACATTGATGAGGTGTTGCAACATGTAGTCAAGTGAGTCTAGACTGTTGTAAGCCATTGCTGGATAAGCCTGTGGACAGAGGGCACATGTATTTAATCCCAGGCTACTCAGTTTAAACAGATGGTATTTTGGCAGCATTTAAGTTCAGAGGTGAATAACAACAATGTGGTTTGTAACATCTTTGTTGTTTGACAAGCATATTTTTCCATAAAATTGCCAATCTACAGTTGAAGAGAATAATACATGGAGGTAAACTTGCTGTTGTCCATCAAGTCATTGCAATTAAGTTGAATATATATAATGCATCAAAATGTAAGGGAATGAATACTGTTCTTCTAAAGCTCTTAATTTTTTCCAACCTATTTAAAGAGGACCTGTTATGCTTATTTTCAGGTGCATACTTGTATTTTGGGTTTCTACTAGAACATGTTTACGTGCTTTAATGTTCAAAAAACAAATTATTTTTCACATACCGGCTGTACTGCAGCACCTCTTTTCACCCTCTGTCTGTCTACGGCCCCCAGCCATTAGGCAGGTATTATGCAAATGTGTTACTTGGTGACATCACCACGTTACGGAAGATAGGCGGGACTTCAAGCGAGGCATTTCAGGCATCTCAGTAGCAGTGTCTCTTGGGGAGAGCCCTTTGGCGTGGACTTTGGGCTTTGTAACCTTTCAGACCTTTTATATGCACAAATGCAGAAAAGCATAATAGGTCCTTTTTAATGCTAAAAATTAGTCAGATAAAGGGAGTAACATTCAAACGCTCTTGTGGGAATTAATTGAGCGAACAAAACAAAGTGTGAAAAGGCCACAAAAGGTGACAAAGAACCCTCCTTTAACCTTCCTATGCTGACTCATATATACGGAGCCCCCCTAGACCCATAGGAGAATTTTTTTATTAAGTCGTGCCCTCAAGTTAGTAACTCGTTCCCTCGAGTTAGGTATCTCGAGGGAACGAGTTACTTCATAGAGCACTTCTTCCAATCATTCCTGTCAGTCCACACATTGCAGATCTACCCTAGATCCCCCTAGATGATGTACTTTGGTAAAGTTGGAAAGATATTGACAGATTCAAACTTCCTGGATCAATAACTCATAACCAAAATGTTGTTAAAACACAAACGACGGCTCTTTCTAACCGTAGTAAGGTAGACAACGAGCTACAACCTCATTTTAATCAAAACGAGCCGTCCTCCAAGCTGGACACATAACATTGGTCTCTACGTGCAGCCGGCTGTGAGACAAGTTGTCAGGGACCTTCTAAGTGCAATGCCGAAAAGAGAAAAATATTCAATAACTTCAGTATTATACAGTGTAGTACCACCAAAATTACCTCACACATCAAAGATCTCCTCATAGTTGTACTACAACACTTAGTTTGGAAAAATATGCTTTCGCATAATTTTGGTGAATTTTTAATGGGAAAAATATTCAATAGAGACATACACATAGAGACCAATGTTATGTGTCCAGCTTGGAGGACGGCTCGTTGTCCACCTTACTATGGTTAGAAAGAGCCGTCGTTTGTGTTTTAACAACATTTTAGTTATGAGCTATTGATCCAGGAAGTTTGAATCTGTCAATATCTTTCCAACTTTACCGAAGCACATCATCTAGGGGGATCTAGGGTAGATCAGCAATGTGTGGACTGTCAGGAATGATTGGAAGAAGTGCTCTATGAAGTAACTCGTTCCCTCGAGTTAGTAACTCGAGTTAGTAACTCGAGGGAACGAGATACCTAACTCGAGGGAACGAGTTACTAACTTGAGGAAAGAGTTAATAAAAATGTTCTCCTAGGGGATCTAGGGGGGCTCTGTACATATACCATAGTCAACAATATAAATATTTGTTGGCTGAATTGAGATTTCCATTAGGACTCCATGAGTTGTTAATGTCAATAATGTGGGAGAGTTAAACAGCCACAGTATGAGGAAAAGGACTTGAATTGATTAGCTGTCTTGACCTTTGTCAGCCACCTCATTCACATTACACAAGTTAAGCAGCTGTATTTGAAATTCTACATCCAACAGTTCTCTCTGAAGTTTATAACATTATTAAACTGATGACATGTTAAAATACAGAGTGATGAAAAGTGCTTCCATTATCAAACATGTTGATCAACAAAGCTGAATAACATTTATTTAACAGACACTGTAGGAAAAGCACAGGCGTTAATAAGATTAATGATGGCTGTATTCCATTTAAATGCTTCAGTTTTAGGGTCTTGGCATTGTGCACTCTGGCTCACTGTGACACTGCTTTGGCTTATTTATTTTTTTAGACTTCTTTTGATTTTTTTCATTTTACAAAATATAGTCATCTTGACATGTAGACATATATACAATCTGTTTTCATCAATTTGTTATTTCAATGAGAGAAAACGTTTTAAACTTTTTAACCTGCATGTGCAACTGCATCACACTAATGATAGACAATCATGCTGACTATAGGCTCATCCAAATACATTATGTACCAAAGATTGGAGTCAATGTTTTATTGTTGCAGCAGGCGTGTAGAAAAGCGTGCAAAAGTCGCAACATTAGCAAAAAAAACAAACATGCGTTTATATTTTTTATTTTTATTTTATTTCACTTTTATTTAAACAGGATGGTCCCATTGACATTTTTTTTTTAATAAATTACATCAACGAGTGGCAGTGTCATTTAGTAAGTGTTAAATTCAATACATGACTTAATAACATGTCCTGGGAGGTAAAAAAAAAAAGATCTCTTGAGTGAACGGAGTGAACACAAACAACCAGCAGGGGGCGGTGTATCGCCTTCTGAGGAGATTTTATTTTGAAAAAAGAGAATGTGAACCGGAAGCTTTAACATTCACGCTTCATATCATAGATCCAATATTGAGACATCACTCAGTGGCTAGTTACGTGACAAACTACAATGTCATCTACAAAATTATATTGACTGCAACGATTTCCGAATTATTCCTAACAAGGTGCAATTTTTAGTGAATGTGTAGTTTTGCGTGCGTTATCAATTCAAGATTCTTCATTGCGTTCACTAACAGTATTAGTATTAGTAGTACACAGTGTACATTCCGAGTACATTCGTAACGCAAAGGCGGTTTTGATACCTGGAATTTTGAGAGGAGTGGGAGCTCTACGTCTATCATGAAAGCACCTCTAGCTTCACCTCTTGAACACCATTATCACTGATGGATCCATCTATTATCCACACTGAGTGACCCCGGTGAGTGACAGTGGTGGAGCTAGATGTTGCAATTGAGATAACACCCAGATAAAGGTTGTATGTTTGATTTGGTGGCGTATGTTAGCATGCGGTCACCAGTGGACGATGTTAGCTTCGGTCAGCAGCCCACTCGGTTAACGTTACTGTTTGTTAACCTCACCAGCAGCGACACTTTGATGGCCGAAGGTGAACTCGTTGCTCTCCTGTAAGGTTTGTATTTCCAACATTTATCTCTTTAGCTCTTACACTTAACGTAACGAAACATTTGCCATAAAAGAACAGTAACTTTCACCGGGTTTTCGGCTAACGCTAACTTACTTACGAGCACTGTTAATGGATGCTGTTGCATGTTGGCAACGTATGTTACCTCTCAGAAGGAAACGTTGTTTTCTCTCTAAACGACGGTAAAAGCTTACATGTCCTTCTGCTTTTTTAGTATTTAGCTCAAATATGTTGCCTTTTTCTGTACAAACTATAACAGCATTCTGTCACCCACTGGTGGCAACCTTGTGGTACAAATGATCCCGATATTAAAAGAGTAGCTACATTCTGTTACATCAGCAGTGGAAGGAGCACTACGGTATCCCTAAGAAGTAGAAATACTGCTACTGGTATTTTAGTTTAATAGAAGAAAAACACTCAATTAGCTACACATAATTCTAAATACGTTGTTTATAGACCTGAGAGCATTGTAATTTGTAATTTTTACCACTTTTGAGAGGACACAGTTAATCCTAAAATTGTTTTTGTTAATGTCTAGTAATCCAAACTTGTCATTTGCAGTGAAATCACGCCTTCCCTTGCATTTATTGTTTATGTTTATTTATTTTGCACAAATAAAGACTACACAAATATAACAAAAAAATGAATAGATAATATACAGTGCAGGGAGAGGCAAAAAACCCACTGGGCTTATCTGTAGCCTCCACCTTGACACAAGATTAATATACAGAAATAATATGACTACATAATAGTGATGACAAATAATCATCACTATATATATATATATATATGACCACGACAGTTATTGACCATGACAGTTATTCTGTTTCCATACAAACCCATTTTTACTTACTGTAAATAATCACTGTTGCTGCCTGTTGTGGCCCCGATCCCTGTGTGGAAACACACACATATTCACAGTGTCAGGGGAGGGTTTAAAGAAACAAATGACTGGTCATGTTCTGTGTATGTTTGAGGAGTTAGGAGGTCGAGTGTCATTCATTTTTTTTTTTTTGCCAGGTAAAAGAAAGAAAGAGAAACCTCTTCTGACAACAATTTGGACACCATGGCCCCACACCCAGTGGTCCAGGCCGTCATTGACCTCGCATCAGGAGCCATAGGTAACTGCAGTGCAAACAAACAATATTTAATCTCTATTAAACAACCACACTGCTTTTCCGCTGCTTTACCAAACCACTCACTAGCCATGTCTGACGTAGCAGGAGATTTTGATGACTCCTGAGTTTTTCCGGCTCGTTTCTCTCTGTGTTTCCATTGACTCTTTACACTGCTCAGTGGAGTGCAACAGCCTGTCAAGCCCCATCTCTCTTCACCGCACATATGTTGTGTGCAAACTTAGATTTTCCTGTAGTTTGTCTAACAGCCATTCTCTGTTTTTGTTGGATCACTTCTGTTGTTGAAAGTTTCATCACTGTCTTCCTCCAAGGGGGAGCTGCATGTGTCTTTAGTGGGCAGCCTCTAGACACAGCAAAGGTCAAGATGCAGACCTTTCCTACGATGTACCGTGGTTTCATCCACTGCGTGTCCTCCACCTACAAACAAGTGGGTCTGCGTGGCCTCTACCAGGGCACTACGCCGGCGCTGATGGCCAACATTGCAGAGAACTCTGTGCTCTTCATGAGCTACGGCTTCTGCCAGCAGGTCATCCGCTTCACAGCTGGACTGCAAAGTGATGCTGTGCTGAGGTAGGGGGAAGTTAACCAGGCTGTCGTCCTTGTTAACATGAAGCCAACTTTACCCTGAAAATACATGTAAGATCTCTAACTGAGTTCCGTTGATCCTTTCCTTCTGTGTTAGTGACATGCAGAAAGCCTGTGCTGGCTCAGTAGCATCCATCTTCTCCTCACTGGTACTTTGCCCCACTGAGCTTGTCAAGTGTCGGCTGCAAGCCATGTACGAAATGGAGGCATTAGGCAAGATTGCTAAGAGTCAGAAGTAAGTGGTATTTAATTAGTCACAAATTTTTGGATAATAATGTATGGGTAATTTACTCTTAAATTACATTACTAAAGGTTGTGTGTTTTGTCACATACTGTAGATAACTTAGTTGCTATTAATCTTTTTTTTTTTTTACATTGCTCTTTCACTTTGCTTATAAAAAATGAGAGAATTGGTAACAGATTCAGAGATGTTGAACTTAAAGGTTCTCTATATGATATCCAGAGTATGAATATAGCATCAAACAACTATTTGCTATGTAAAGATATAGAGGAGTAATGTTGACCTTAGCAGAGAAAGAAGTCATTCTCCCTCTGTGTGTGTTGTAATCCAACCTTCTCCTTGCTTTGTTGACATAGCCGGACTGGCTACGTGTGCCTTTTAGTGCATGTGAACGTGCCCCACTGGCTAGCTCTGGGTATCGAATTTAGCACCTTTTAAGGTTGATTTGTATTCCCATGCAGCAGAACCACAGTGATTAGTTACAATGCCTGCTCATTTTTTAGTAGGTAAAGATGCAGTAGTTATATGGTTAATATCTTTCGGAGTTAGTTTTTCATTAATGTAGTCACGCATGAAAAAAAAATCGGGACATATTAATACTTTACAAAAGTAAAAAATACTTATACTTTTGAAGTGTGTGTGTGTGCATTGACCGAGCGATTCGTCCCTCTGCTCTGTGTGAAGTACAGTGTGGTCGGTGGTGAAATCCATCATGAGGAATGAGGGACCGCAGGGCTTCTTCCATGGCCTGACCACCACCATAGCCAGAGAAGTCCCTGGTTACTTCTGCTTCTTCGGTGCTTACGAGCTCTGCCGCACCACCTTCGCAGAACATATGAAATGTGACAAAGATGACATAGGTACTGGAACAACGTTCTGCCTGCACCACCATGAAGCACAACATAATTCCTCCCCTGTTGAAAACAGCAAATTTCAGCTCCTCAGAATCAAAGGCTACACCAATATTTGACATTCATACAAGGAGAAACCCTTCATATCCTCTAGGTGTTGTTGATAGGCATTCTGGGAAAAGTTATTCACCAATAGAACTAAATGAGGTTGTCTGAGGAAAAGCGAGCGATCTCAATGGGACCTCTTTGGTTAAAGAAAGGATAAGTTAAATATGGCTTAGCGGTTATGAATGAAGATTTATTACCCATATTAAAAAAATCCTCTTTATTCACATATATTTGCTTTCACCTTCCACACATCTAATGTACAGTGTCATTGTGTTACTATGTATGTTGAAGGTATGGCTCCAATCGTCTTCAGCGGTGGTTTCGGGGGGGCGTGCCTGTGGCTGGTGGTCTATCCCATGGACTGCGTCAAGTCTCGGATCCAGGTCATGTCTATGACGGGCAAACAGGCGGGGTTTTTCCAAACATTCATGAACATCGCTCGTACCGAGGGTAGGTAAAAGTGGAGTTTGATGTTAGCTTTATTTTATCATTTTAGCAGAGATATTTGGTGTTCAGCTTTTTGGGTGAAAAAGAATCCAGACTTGTGTTGTCGTTCATCAATCAGAATGGAATCTTTGCCATTTCTTTTGTTTAGGCGTGAGGGCACTCTACTCTGGTCTGACCCCCACCATGGTCCGCACCTTCCCTGCTAACGGAGCGTTGTTCCTGGGTTACGAAGCCAGCCGAAAGCTCATGATGAAGCAGTTTGACAGCTAAAATAAGCACAAAACAAATGAAGGTGCAACTTGAAGTGAAGTATTATAGCCATAAAACCTCATCAAAACTCCAGTTGAAGCTTATTATGTGTGGGACATGGTTTTTGCCATTTCCTGCTTTTGTTACCTAAAAACTGCCACACTCCATCTCTTTTTAACCTACTCCTCTGATGTTGTCTGATACTGAGTGTTAACATAATTTAAATCCTTATATTAATTTATTTTTTGATTTAGATATAGTTAACTCTCCAAAAAATGCTATTGCATAACATACATGAGAAAAATATATGTGCAGCACAGTATTGAGCAACCTTCATCAGCCTCTTTTATGAGGAATCATTAACACTCCAGTTTATTATTTTATGTCTACCTCAACACAGTCCTATGCGCACAGAAACATCTTTTTCAGCCAGTCATTTCAAATCCTTCTTTACTGGCTCTGGATGCAGGCAATTGGGTAAGAAAAACACTCCATTAGGTTGTGAGGTTAATGCACACAATCTTAAAACCTTATTTTAAGATTTTATTTAGAAATGTGAAGTGGCTTGTACTAATTCATTTAAGTTGCCTAGAATGTGTTGTGATGACTTGTTTTCAATCATTGAATCATTCACAGCTAAGTATGCTGGATCACATCTCAGTTTGTCTCGGTAAAGTGACAGAAAATGCAATATGTTGAAACATTTTCTTACTTTTTAAGTTGAACAGCTTTAACTTTTCAAACTTGACTGAAGTCCTACAGGTTTCATCAGCCTCAATAGAAACAAACACAGCCAGCAAGTGTGTCATCATACTTTTTTATTCCACTCCTGTTGTGATTAAGTGTCCACTCTTTTGGGACCCAGCCTTTTAAATCATTACGCTTTGCCTTTTTTGTTGTGTATCCTTTATTGTTCTGTACAAGTCAATAAGAAGATATCAACCATAGATATAAAACATTATCTATGATATCAACTGCCTCGTCAAATGTGCCATATGCACACTGCGTTCCACGTGCAGGGTTTTTCCAGTGCTTAGTTGTTGGCAGAAATCTCAGTCATATTCCTTTAATGTTAATTTAGAAATTAATGTATTTTAAAATGCTAGCATTCTGAGATGACACTGAATGTTTGTATAGATATCTATCATGATATTCATTGCAGTAATACTACCTACATTAAAGGTGTCATTGAAGAATAACTTTGTCCTGTGTTTTATTTTACTAACTAGCTCTTGGAGACAGTTATTTAAAAGTGAAAAGTACAATAAAGCGAAAGGTTAATATTATTGTGTAAAGCCAAATTTAATGTAACATGACACAGAACTGGATGAGCAGCTTATATTTAAAACTAATTTATTTCAAATTAACCATATAATTAGCATGGATTATTTCTAATACTGTGCCATTTTCTAATACATTACACATTTTCAGATTTCTGTGTTTTATAATAATGCAGTATTAAGCGTCATGAAATACACAAAGTATAAAAATCTACAATTTCAAAGTGAATATTTTATGCAGATACATCAGGAACACTACTGTCTTCCATCAGGGGGAGTTAGTCAACTTTCAGGAACTCACAGCGGCTGCAAATAAAGAAAAAACACCCAAAACCAGGGAAGGAAAGATGAAGTTAATATTCTCTGAAATTACACAATTTATCTGAGAATCAAGATATCCTAACAACATGGAAAACTTGCTGTTTTCACTTCTACCATTTCTTTCCAACCCTCCTCTTACCCCTTTGTTGTTGCAGGTTCCACACAGGCAGCCAAAGAGCCCGTTGATCATCTGAATGGTACAGAAAACCAGCTGCAGACAGCTTGTGGCCAGCAGAGTTGCAAACAACCCAGTGTTGAACTGCACAATGTTTTTAGGCTCTGTGCATTTCACCCACGACGAGTCATCAGTCAGGTAACTTGGGTCGCTGTGCAAAAGAGGAGCTTTGTGAGTGATCAGGACTTTAGAAACTTAAAGCAGCAGTGGGTAGAAATGGGGCAAACATGATTTAAAAAAAGTTATTTTTATAAAACGATCACTATATCCTAACAGTAGTGCATGAGAAAGGTAATCTGAAAAAAATCATGTGTCTGTGTCCTCTAGTGCTCCTAATTGCATCTGCAAGATTTCACAGACCGGAAGAAAACAACCAATCCTAGCCTTGCCGTCTCTGAGCAGCTGTCAATCACTCGCAGTCAAACTAGGCAGCGCTGATCAAATATGAGTCAATATTCTGTAAATGAGAACGTTTTATGACCCGGCTGGTGGGCGGTGCTTGGTATTTCCTCAACTGATCTCAACATGGCTGCCGGTTCACAATCTTTCTCATTTTACAGCTAAACAGTACACTACAAGATGTTTCTGAAAACATTTTATGTGTGAAATAGGCATTACAGTAACAGAATATTGGTTCATATTTGATCAGCGCTGCCTAGTTTGACAGTTTGATCGGAGTTAGCGAGTGAGTGACAGCTGCCTCCGTTGAATGAACAGCCAATAGGAACGCTCTCTCTGAAATGACCTGTGATTGGCCAAAGTCTCCCTAGATTTTTTAAAGCCTTAAAACAGAGCCATGAACACTTGAATTACCATATGCTGAAATGTTATTATGGAATTTTCTGCCTACTGCCACTTTAACAAATGTCATCAAACAGTTACTCCAGTGTGTCACCTGTCTTTGAAAGGTGTCATCCAAATCAGAAGAACTTTGCAGAGGGGCCCATTCTGCAAACCGAGCACTGCTACAATGAAACTGTACAGTGCGCCAGCCACGCCCACCGCAGCGAATGCAATGGATAAGAACATCTGCAGGAGTGAATTGATAAGCCAAGGTCAGACACATTTCTGTTGCACTTAAATTCATTCATACCGAAATCCTCAACATGCTTACCCTCCTCCTCACATTTTTCTTCTGCTACTGCTATTGACTTTATTTACTACACCTACGTGTGACATCAGATAATGTTATCAGAACATGTTAACAAGCTGAAGTAAAACCCATTAACAGGAATACATTTCTAATCTTGATGTTATTCAAAAAAGTCATGTAGTGATTTGAAGCAGCAGCATTGAGAGCTTAAAACACGTTTCAATAAGCCCTTTGCACACGTCTTGAACTTTTAAATATTCTTTTTAGATAAAAAAACAAAACAAAGATGTACTGTTGTTCTAATGGTTTTGTAATTTATTACAGTGCATGTTATCGTATCTATCTAAAGAGGAGCTAGGTGCAGCACCATGATGTATATTAAGCTTTTTCATTAGGGATGCACCAATCTGAATTTTTCAGTGTCGATATTACCTTTTTAATGCAGCAACAAATTGGTCAAAACTTAAACAGGAATTCAAATTTCAGTATATAAACATAAAATTGAATATGATAGATCAGCACCATTGTCACCGATATCCGATCCAGCTATTTGAGTCAGTATCGGCCCGATAGCCGATCCGGTATCCATATCGGTGCATCCCTACTTTTTCTTATTTAGTAATTCATCACCATTCATCATTCATTCAACTTATATAAACTTATGTGTATCTGGCCTCTATTAAACACTTGCATTTAGCTTAAATGTAACTTTGCAGTAAAAGGTTGAACTACTACAAAAGACATTAGAAACATTTTTTCTATTTCCACTGATTTATAACATATTTAATGGTTTCCTGACCATACACAAAGTTCAAATTCACTTTAACTGGAGAAGTGTATGTCTGCATTGATAATTTAGTAAGTATTGTGAATCATTGAAGCCAGCCTTCATCTTTCTCTGAGCACCTGAAACATGTAATTTGTAGTTGTGACTGACTCACCCCACAGCGATTCCCACAGCACCCCTGTTTTCCAGTCAAGTGGATGTAAAGTGCTGGGAGCAACACCTGTGGCAGGACACATGAATTTATATTCAATTACATTTAGTCAAAACAATTCAGCATTTTCACTTCATCTTGACAACTCAAAGCTTGTAGAATATGTTAAAACATTGCAGAATATCTCCTCGAATGGCATTAAACGCATTAGATGACCTCTGCACATCTAGTATTAGTTTAGTTTTAGCTTTACATATCTAACTAACATTTTTCTGAGGAGGCACACATTTCAGAAAAGGAATTTCCAGCAGCGTGTAGTCCAGAGTCACACCCTTCAGTAACAGACAACTCACCATTAAACCTCCTCCAACGAGTCCTCCCATGTATTTCACCTCCTCGGTAATGTGTCCATCTTTGGCATACTTGATATCACCGCCAGGAAAGAACAACACTATGTTACAGATGATGGATATGATCGCTAACGGGTACAGAGTAACGGCAATGCAGCGGGAACATTTTCCAGTGCACATGTTGGCAGAGTGAAGACAAACTAACTGCTGTATAGCCACTTGCTTCCTGTTTTCAGGGAGTTCCACCTGAAACTAACCCAAAGAGGGAATGTGTTTGCACTGGGAACAGAGAGTGATATTAGGGTGTGGGAGGCGTGATGACAAGCCGATAACGTGGACAAACAGAACCTGGGATAGGCCACAGAATATATGTGACTCATTCCTTGGTATCTTTGAGAGACAACGCTTGTTTTGTTGAGATGTGAATGCATTTAGGTCATCTGAGTCAGACAAATTATTGATGGTCACATCTCTTTTACATAACTTCTGTTTAGTTTAGTGACAATACCTCCTAAATGCTTATTGTAGTAAAATCTCAATTTCTTGTATGTTGCTTTAATATATTAATATTAAATACTGCTTGGTGGGGATTGTGAGAAAGCAGAGATTTGCTGTGAGAGACCTGTTCCACCTCTTGTGTACAGTATTCTGGTGATGTATTGACATTGTGACTCCAGGATCACGGTTGGACTTTAGACCTGTGGCAGCACGCTTAGCAGAGCAATAACAATGTGTCACTGACATCGACTGCAAAACGTTGATAAATGACCACATTGTGGATAGTTAAACACAGACTGGACGGGCTACATTTTCCAGTTCCTCTAGCTATTGACTGCAGTTGTCTACATTGTATCAGTTAATTGAAAGAAAGAAAGTTGAAAAAAAGAGAAGAGGCGGCCACGCTTCCCAAAACAAATGTTGTCTCCTAGCAACAGTCAGGCGAGGCAGTGTTCCTCATCAGTGGTAATGGTTATAAATATTGAGTTTCTCTCCTCAAATGAAGAGTATCTTATTGTTTTCATCCGTTATTTAATACAACACATGGCCTTGTTGAATACTCGATTCTGATTGGTCAATTATGGCATTCTACTGTTGCTCTGGACGCATTTCTGATCTTGGAGTCTAGAGGACCATTTTGCGTAAAATTATTGATTTAAGTAGCTGTGCAATAAGTGGGATAATGTACAGCAAGCGGGTTCATATTTCACAACAATGACCGGCTCGCTGTACATTATCCCTTAGTTATTCCAGGGACATATGGGTCCCCGGTATATTCTCTACCATGAAAGGGGTCCTTGGCTGAAAAAAGATTGAGAACCTCTGATTTAAAACGTGCTTTGATAAGGATTATACAGGATATTTAGAAGAGGAAACACAAAAGCACCTATTTTCCTTGAAGTTCCCCCACCCCCCTATTTTCTGACGTCATGACCCTTAAAAATAATCACAAATTCCCGAACAAAATCTTCAATTTGAATAAGGTGATTCATTCTTTTTTTTATTAAATCAACTTTCTTTAATGAGTATAACTTGTTTCATCAACATAAAAAAATGACGCCGTCCTGACAGATTCACAAGCCTATGCATATACATAATGTGATCTTCTTTTGTAATTTCTTTCGTTAGTGTTAGAGCCAAAATAGATTTTTTGTTAAATAAATGTTATTTTTGGTGCTGTTAATACAGGTGCAGGCCTCCCTTTGTGTGCGGCAATCGGGAGAGCAAATAGGTTTTTGACGGCAGTGAAAGTGTTGTTTTTGAAAGGCTTAACGCCAACAAATATGGACTGAAGCAGAATATTTCGTTAGATAAAGACATGTGAATTTTGTAAATGATTACATCTTCTTTCAACAAATTTGTATATTACAATGCTCTAGAGTTATTGGAAATGTTTGGATCACACAAGTCGGGGAAACAATGCGCAGATACACAGAATGTGGCCCACTAAGTAGCAAAAAAAAAATTAAACCGTTTTATATACAGACTTTTGTATAAATTATCCAGCAAGTGTATTATTATGTTTTTAGTTATACATGTGCAAATCTAATATTGACAACCTCAGAGCAGACAAATCCTGGCGCACCCCCTGTAATCTTTGGACCTCATTTTGGGAACCACTGGCCTATAGGATCTAAATGATCTGAATATGTAAAACTGTGACCTCTAACATGTTGGCCTTCCTACCAGGGGACTAACAGCCAGCTATTCAGTTCAGTTTATATGTCTAACAATTTGAGATAACACTAAAACATTTGTATAGATACAAATGCTGGTACAGTATTGAGTGACATTTATTGTTATACAATCAGCATCGAAGATGATGAAACATGACACAAAACTAGCAGTGGATCAGCAGCTTATATTTTAAACCAATTTATTTAAACTTGAACATGTCTTATGTATTATAGCATGAATTATTTCTAATCTCTGTGCACTTTTCACAACACACCTTAATACATTGCAACAGTGTGAAGTATTACTAAATGCACATAAAAAAATTTAAATCTTTTATTAGAGACAACAACAATTTCAAAGTGAATGTTTTTTGCAGATGCAGCCAAGAACACTACTCCCAGTCTTCCAGCAGGGAGCGCCAGGCACCTCTTCAGATGTGGTATGAGTGCCTCCTCCTGATCAGGAGCTTATGCTTGCTGTAAGTTAAGAACAAAGAACTAAATAAATAAATAAATAAATGAAATGAAGGGGAACTGAAGTTATAATTACTGTGAAAAATATCTGATCTATTAGATATCCTAGCACTGAAGTGTGACTCCTTTACCTCTTTGTTGTTGCAGCCTCCACACAGGCAGCCAACGAGGCCGTTGATCATCTGGATGGCACAGAGCAACACCTGCAGACAGCTGGTCACCACCAGGGTGATGAACAATCCAGTGTTGAACTGCACCACGTTCTTCGGCTCGGTGCACTCTCCCCACAATTTATGGTCGGTCAGGTAGGTGGAATTACTAAAAGAAGAGGCTTATAAATAACCACAACTTCATAGTTGTTACAAATGGCTTCAGAAAGTTACTTCTGTTTGTCACCTGTTTTTAAAAGGTGTTGTCCAACTCCCACCATCGTAGCAGAGGGGCCCATTATCCAAACCGAGCACTGCCACAATGAAACTGTACAGCGCACCGACCACCCCCTCCGCAGCGAATGCAATTGAAAAGAACATCTGCAGAATTCAAAGGTCAGAGATTTTAATGGTTTAATATGTTCAGGTGTAATTTATTATAGTGGTGTTTCATCTGTTTAAACCCATTCCAATAAGACTTTTTCACAGAACATGAACTTACAAATACATGTTTTTTTTACAATAAGAAAAGGAGAAATGGGCTGTGCTGTGGTTGTGCAGTTGTGCATTATCATATCCATCTCAAGAGCAAATGTTGTGCAACGGTGATGCAGCATTATTCAGCATATTTCTTTTTTTTTTACTTCTTTTTTTATTATTACTGAGTTGCTCTCAACTTATTGGCCTCCATTAAACACTTGAATCTAGTTGAGTGTGACAGTTCTTCTTGACCTTAGAAATAATAGTTTGACAAAATAATCTTAACTTGAGGTGCTCTGACTAGCTTGCTTACTTTTTACTTTAGCTTTACTGACTCACCCCACAGCGATTTCCACAGCACCCCTGTTCTCCAGTCAGCTGGATGTAAATCGCTGGGACCAACACCTGTGGTGGTGCACATTAGTTGACAGGGAATTAGATGCAGCGTCATCGTAAAACATGTTCAAAAAATTGCTAATGGGTTTAGTTGAAACAATTCAGCACTTGGGAAACTTTGTCACAGTCTGCAGTCAGTCAGGTTTTAGGGAATTCCTTTTTAAACTTGTCATTAAAAATTCAAGATTTTGCTTCAGTCGGAGTGAAAGGTGCCTCATGAGAGTATCATACATTAAAATATGTGGTACATGATGACACCAATGAATAATGCAATTGATTTGAAGTGTTAGATTAAGAGAATCACAGATCTTTACCACGGAAGCACAAAATTAGGACCCAGAACAGTCAAGATTACCACTGCAAAACTAATAAAACAAACAATATACAGTATAAAGCTATTGTTTTTTGCACTTCAGAAACAAGTTTATAGGAACTTTTAGTCCAGAGTCACATCCCTCAGTAACGCACAACTCACCATTAGACCTCCTCCAACGAGTCCCCCCATGTACTTCACCTCCTGAGTAATGTGTCGATCTTTGGCATACTTGACTTCCCCGCCAGGAAAGAACAACACTATGTTACAGATGATGGATATGAGTACTAAGGGGTACAGACTAATGGCGATGCAACGGGAACATTTTCCAGTACACATGTTGTCAGAGTGAAATCTAACTAACTGCTGTACAACCTCTTGTTCATTACTTTTTTGATCAAATCCTTCCTGTTTTCAGAGAAGAGAAGTCCCACTAATGACGCTGAACTGGTCTTACATGTACAGTAGCTTTGTAACATGTACTTAAGTATTTATTTTTTGTGTGTGTAAATTGTGGTTGTTGGAGTCATTTTAATCCAACATACTGGGAGGGAGGAAAAATCAATAATGTATACCTCATTTTACTCTAGACAAGTGTCTAAATGTATATTTTAACACATCTCTAATTAAGAACTTCAATAACTTTCTAACTTTTTATTCAAGTTGTCTCCACAATTGGCAAAGTAGGGATAAAAGCTCATGAAAACATGGAAATGTTGTAAAACCTACAGTCTTTGGCAAATCTATTTCACTGTTCTATAAAAAAAGACCTTTGTACTGTATATTATTAAGTATATATATTTATATACATACGTATATAAATGATCCCTAATACTGTATTACCAAGATGTCTGACTAAGGTGTCTAAATTTACATTATATCAAACCGGCAATGAATTAATGCGTCACTCATAACAGAAAACCAATGGCTTCAATAACTACAGTAGAGATGAAAGCTTGTTAAAAGATGGAAATTAATATTTTTAACGTATGAGTTTATAGTCCATATAAAGACCATCACCAAAGGTATTTATTAATTTGTTTGTTTGTTTTTTAAGTCCCCTCCACTGAAAATTTGTTTTGCTTTTCGGTTAGGTACATATAAAGGCTGTTTTCACATTCATCTGCTGAAGAGGGAAACGTTTCTGTGCTCACCTTAAATCCAAGTTTAATGTGTATGTATGAGCAGGATTTTGTGACATCACAAGTTTGGAGGCCAATCATGATTCAATATGCAATTTATGCAAGTGTGATGTGGAAGTTTGAAACCTCCAGTGCACATGACACTGAGAAGTGAAGTAGGAGACGTCTTCTTAGTTAAATTTATGAAATGAAAAATATTAGCATGTTCATATATTCTGACTTTTTGAGGAATGTAATTGAAATATTTTTTTATAGAGCTGTCAAAGTTAACGCGATAACTTTGACAGCGTTAACGCAAATTTGTTTTAATGCCACTAATTTCTTTAACGCAATCGATCTTTTGGAGGTCGTAGTGGGCTCCGTTTTAAAGCTAGATTGAAGATACTGGCATCATATAAAACTAGAAAAACTTAAGGAATCAGGTACCAACCATGTCATACTAGCTTGTTGTGAAGGAGGCTGAATAATGCTCCAAACTTAGGCAAAATTTTGGCAAGGAAAAACTGGCATGGCCATTTTCAAAGGGGTCCCTTGACCTCTGACCTCAAGATATGTGAATGAAAATGGGTTCTATGGGTACCCACGAGTCTCCCCTGTACAGACATGCCCACTTTATGATAATCACATGCAGGGCTGGACTGGGACAAAAAATCGGCCCTGGCATTTTGGCCCAGACCAGCCCCATCACCGGCCATTTGTGCTGTGTGTACCACGTTTTGTTGAAGGCTCTGTTCGACGAAATACAAATGTAATTGTTTTGCATACTTGCCAATCTTGAGACCTCAAAAAACATACTATGCAATGACTATTTTTGATTACATTTTTCGTATGACTTTTTTTGAGGAAATTTTTTGAAAAGCTTATACTATGACTTTTTTTCACAATTTGTTTTTGACATTGCTATACTACGACTTGTTTTCATGAAATTTTTCGACATGCAATACTATGACTTTTTCTCAGGACATTTTTAGGCATGCTATACTATGACTTTTTATGATTCTTTTCGACATACTATACTATGACTTTTTTTGATTAAATTTTTCGTATGAATTTTTTTCATGACATTTTTCGACATGCTATACTATGACTTTTTATGATTCTTTTCGACATACTATAATATGACTTTTTTTCATGAAATTTTTCGACATGCTATACTATGACTTTCTTCATTGTTCTTTTGGACATACTATAATATGACTTTTTTTCATGAAATTTTTCGATATACTATACCATGACTTTTTTTCATGAAATTTTTTCGACATACAATACTATGACTTTTTGTCATGAAATCTTTCGACATGCTATACTATGACTTTTTGTCATGAAATCTTTCGACATGCTATACTATGACTTTTTTTCATGAAATTTTTTGAAATGCTATATTATGACTTTCTCGGGAAATTTTTCGACATGCTATGACTTTTTTTCACAAACTTTTTGACATACCATACTATGACCTTTTTTTTACTGTATTTTTTGACATACTATATTATGAATATTTTTCAGGAAATTTTTCAACATAATATATTATGACTTTTTTCAGGAATTATTTTGACATGTTATGACTTTTTTTCACAAACCTTTCAATATACTATACTATGACTTTTTTTCAGGAAATTTTTCGACATTCTTTTTTTAATGAATTTTTATACAATACTATGACTTTTTCTCAGGAAATTTTTAGACATGCTATACTATGACTTTTTTTCAGGAATTTTTTTGACATGCTATGACTTTTTTTCATGAAATTTTTCGACATACTACACTATGACTTTCTTTCACGAAATGTTTTGACATGCTATACTATGAATTTTTTTCATGAAATTTTTCGAACTATAAAACAACTTTTTTTCATGAAATTTTTCGACATACAATACTATGACTTTTTTTCATGAAATTTTTCGACATGCTATACTATGACTTTTTCATGAAAGTTTTTGAAATGCTATATAATGACTTTTTCATGAAATTTTTCAATATACTATACTATGACTTTTTTTCATGAAATTTTTCGACATACAATATGACTTTTTCTCAGGAAATTTTTCGACGTGAATTCTTCATGAATTCTTTCGACATACTACACTATGACTGTCTCAGGAAATTTTTCAACATGCTATACTATGACTTTTTTCAGGAATTCTTTTGACATGCTATGACTTTTTTTCCACAAACTTTTTCAATATACTATACTATGACTTTTTTTCATGAAATTTTCAATGAAATTTTTATGACTTTCTTTCACGAAATGTTTTGACATACTATACTATGACTATTTTCAGGAAATTTTTCAACATGCTATACTATGACTTTTTTTTCAGGAATTTTTTTGACATGCTATGATTTTTTTTTCATGAAATTTTTCGACATACTACACTATGACTTTCTTTCACGAAATTTTTTGACATACTATACTATGAATTTTTTTCATGAAATCTTTCGAACTATAAAACTAACTTTTTTTCATGAACTTTTTCGACATACAATACTATGACTTTTTTTCATGAAATTTTTCGACATGCTATATAATGACTTTTTCATGAAATTTTTCGATATACTATACTATGACTTTTTTTCATGAAAGTTTTCGACATACAATATTATGACTTTTTCTCAGGAAATTTTTCGACATGAATTCTTCATGAATTCTTTCGACATACTACACTATGACTGTCTTTCAGGAAATTTTTCAACATGCTATACTATGACTTTTTTCAGGAATTCTTTTGATATGCTATGACTTTTTTTCCACAAACTTTTTCAATATACTATACTATGACTTTTTTTCATGAAATTTTTCGTCATGCTATACTATGACTTTCTTTCACGAAATGTTTTGACATACTATACTATGACTATTTTTCAGGAAATTTTTCAACATGCTATACTATGACTTTTTTTCAGGAAATTTTTCAACATGCTATACTATGACTTTTTCTCAGGAAATTTTTCGATATACTATACTATGACTTTTTTTCAGGAATTTTTTTGACATGCTATGACTTTTTTTCATGACATTTTTCGACATACTACACTATGACTTTCTTTCACGACATTTTTTGACATACTATATGACTTTTTCATGATATTTTTCAACATGCTATACTATGACTTTTTTCAGGAATTCTTTTGATATGCATATGACTTTTTCATGATATTTTTTGACATACTATACTATACCTTCTTTTCATTACATTTTTCGACCTACAATACTAAGACTTTTTCTTAGGAAATTGTTCGACATGCTATACTATGACTTTTCTTCATGAATTTTTTTGACATACTAATTTACTAATACTAATTATTTTGACATAATAATTTTTTCAGGAAATTTTTCGACAAGCAATACTGTGACTTTTTTCATGAATTTCTTTCGAAATACTATACAATGACTATTTTTGATTAAATTTTTCGTATGACTTTTTGTCATGGAATTTTTTGACATGCTATACTATGACTTTTTTTAATGATTCTTTTCGACATACTATATAATATGACTTTTTTCATGAAATTTTTTGAGATAACATACTATGACTTTTTTTCATGAAATTTTTCGACATACAATACTATGACTTTCTTCATGATTCTTTTTGACATACTATAATATTACTTTTTTTCAGAAGATTATTTGATATACTATACTGTGACTTTTTTTCATGAAATTTTTCGACATACAATATTATGATTTTTTTTCATGAAATGTTTTTTTTACATGCTATACTATGACTTTTTTTCAGGATTTTTTTTGACATGCTATGACTTTTTTTCACAAACTTTTTCGACATACTATACTATGACTATTTGTCAGAACATTTTTCAACATGCTACACTATGACTTTTTTTCAGGAAT
>CAKAKR010040764.1:7771-29391 GCA_916700685.1 Adelosebastes latens | reverse complement strand
GACGTTGAGGAGAGGAGGAGAGGGAGGACATAGAGGAGAAGAGGTTGAGGAGAGGAGGAGAGGGAGGACATAGTGGAGAAGACGTTGAGGAGAGGAGGAGAGGGAGGACATAGAGGAGAAGAGGTTGAGGAGAGGAGGAGAGGGAGGACATAGTGGAAAAGAGGTTGAGGTGAGGAGGAGACAGAAGGACAGACAGACAGGACATGTGTTGAGACTGAGGAAAGTTAAACAGCCTTTATCAAAAAATGGCTGCTTATTTCACTAATTAGCTTTTCATATTAGACCTCATATCATCACACCAGCCTCTAATCAATAATTGATCAACGTTCTCCATCTATAAATCCTCTATCTAATGCCTCCTCTTCTAATATCCAAACCTCTGGTAACTGTGCTCTAATCTCTTCTTTAATAATAAAGTGCTATTAGTTTTTACCATAACTCAGTTACCCCTAATGCACCAGCCTCTGGTCTAACACCTCCCGACTGTCTAAACCCCTGTGTGACAATCTCTACATCCATCCCCCCTTGTTCCATCCGCTCACTCCCACTCATCCTCACTGCCACTAATCCCTCTTTCACTTGTTCACCCTCATCTCTAACACTCCCTCACTTTCTTTCCTTGCACTCCATCACTTTCCACATCCCTCCATCCTCGTCACCTCTCTCCGTGTCACAGACAGACTTGTTTCTAAATCGTCTCCTCTTCCCACCTCGGAAACCTATCAACATCTGTCTGTCATCTCCTCCCCTGGGAGACAAGCAGGAGGTGAGAGGAAGGAGTTTACATTCAGCAGATTCTACATAATGATGATGTTTGCAGTGTTATGAGCCGACAGCAAAATGACACACCGACGTAAACTGAAACCAATTTGAAACTCTCCACCACTGAGAGGATCGGGAAAAAGGAGGAGGATGAGGAGAGAAGGGTAGGAGAGGAGGGGGACAAGGAGGGAAGGACAGGAGGAGGGGCAGGTGAAACAGAAAGAGACGAAGGAAGAGGAGGAAGAGAAGAGGAGAAAAGCAGGAGAAGAGGAGGAGAGAACAAGGAGGAGAATAGGAAAGGAGAGGAAGAAGTGCAGGTAAAACAAAGAGGAGGAGGAGGAAGAGGGGATGAGGAGGAGAGGAGAGGAGAGGAAAGGAGGGAAGGAGAGGAAGAGGTGCAGGTGAAACAGAAAGAGGAGGAAGAGGGGACAAGGAGGAGGACGGGAGGAGGAGATGAGAAGAGGAGAGATGAAAGAGAAGAACACAAAGACGAAAGGGAGAGAGACAGGGAGTAGAGGAGGGGGAGGAGGAAAGGAAAGGAGGAAGAGCAGGTGAAACAGAAAGAGAAGATGGAAGACGAGATGTGGAAGAGAGGACAGGAGGAGATGAGAAGAAGAGGAGGAAGAGGAGAAGGAGAATAGGATAGAGAACAAGGAGGAGAAAGGGGAAGGAGAGGAATAGGAGAAAGAGTAGAAGGAGAATAGGAGGAAAGGATGAAAGGACAGGAAGAAGTGCAGGTAAAACAAAAAGAAGAAGAAAAGAAGGAAGAGGAGACGAGGAGGGGAGGACAGGAGGCGATCAGGAAAAGAGGAGGAAGAGGACTAGAGGAGGAGAGAGGAGTTGAAGAAAAGGATAGGAGGAAGAGCAGAGGAGGAGAGGACAGGAGGAGATGAAGAGCAGAGGAAGAAGAGGACGAGAGGAGGGGAGAGGAGGTGAAGAAAAGGATAGGAGGAAGAGCAGAGGAGAGGACAAGAAGGTGGAAAAGAGGAGGGAGGATGGAGGACTAGGAGGATGAGGGGAAGAGCAGGTGGAGGAGAGGAGGAAGAGGAGGAGATGAAGAGCAACTGATATGGAATTGATTAAGTGAATGTAGAGTATGTAGAGCATTGATGTTTGGCGTCTAGAGCGAGGGACAAGCTTGAGCTGACTGAACCGGCTCACAGACTTCAATCAATAACATCAGCTGCCCACTCCCATCCCAAACCCTTTAACCTCTGACCTCCTGCGGCTGGGGATGACTCCGACTTCAGGGCTGTTTGGAGGCGGGGGGCTGAGGTGGCGGGCGGGCCACCACTCCTCTTCGCCAGCGCTGCTCACGTGGAGGACATCCCCGAAATGGAATGGCAGGGCCTGATTGGGCGCGCTCAGATCTGTCGCGCTTCCGTCGTAGTCGAACAACGCTCTGCAGACGGACAGAGAAACAAACAATGTGCTGTAAACATTTAGTCTAACATGCAACTTCAGTGTGACAATACAACACACAGATTAGTCGTTCATTTAGTGACACTGATGTTGAAATGCTCCTTATTTTGCATGAAACCCACACACATCTTGCAGATAGGAATGTCAAAATATTCACTATACATTTTATTTTTGTTCCAGTTTAGAAAACAACTTTTGTCCTGATGCCTTTCACATTTCTCACAACTATAGACAACAACTTGACATCTATCATAAACACTTACAAAGAAAATAAACTGACAAAACAAGTCAGACAGATCTGTTGTAGTAAATAAAAGCCAAAACAGCTGAGGACTGCTTTCCTACACTATTCATTTATGACCTTGTCTGTGTGTACTAGCCTCTGTGTGTGTGTGTGTCTGTCTGTGTGTGTGTGTGTGTGTGTGTCTGCACATCTGTCTGCGTGCATGTCAGTCTGTTTGTGTGCATTTGTGTGTGTGTCTGAACGGTGACCACAGAGTCCCAAACCAGTCCAGAGGGAAAAGACCTGGGAAAGTAGGCCAGCATTATGTGTATGTGTGTGTGCGTGTGCGTGTGTCTGTGTGTGTGTGTGTGTGTGTGTGTGTGTGTGTGTGTGTGTGTGTGTGTGCATGTGTGTGCGTGCATGCAAAGGAACTAGAGCTGAAATAACCGGCATCCCCTAAAGTCCCTACTGCCTTCATCAATAAAACACAACGTAGACAGGGAAGGAGAAACCGAGAGAGAAAATCAGACAGAGAGGTAGACACACTGAGAGTCTAACATCAGTACAAAAAAAACACCACCTCATGTTTTATTGATGTTAGATTAAAGATAAGAAAAGTAGGACCTCCACACGGGACGTTATATATTTAGCTGGCTGCTAAAAATTGACTTTGTGATCATTAAATTAGATGAAACTTCAAACTGGTGGAAACTGGGCTAACGTAATAGCAGGTATAGCACCATGTTCAGTAACAGGTATGTTATTTTTTTTATGATTTATTGAACGTTTGCTGAAAAAAAAAAAAACTATAGCCACTGCAGGAACTTTCTCCCAGAACTAGGAACCTTTCGAGGAACTCATTGCATTTCGAGCACATGGACCAGGCTCTAAATTAAATTCCAGGGACATTTTACCCCTCAAAAAAGGCCCTGATCGTGGGGTAGTATTTTCTGAAAGTACAGGAACTTTCGGGTTGGAGTTTGCAGGGATGACCGTTACTGATCATTCATACTCAAGGAAATACTTTCGGACCATTTCAGGACGAGGGGTGAACATTTTTCTTTGGTGATAACATTGAAAGTAAAGTTAGGCTCTGCTGTCGGCTTCCCGACTCATTAAAAAGAAGACAGAGAGAAAAAGACAGAGAGAGATCGCGAGGGTGAGTGGTAACGTTGAAAGAGGGAGACGGGAGTGGTGCTGTGAACGAGAGAAAGAAAAGTTATTTTCTGATTGTTTCATGGCGGTTACGTTCTAAAGCACAAATAAATAACCATCAAACGCTCAACAGATGATTTACTGTGGAGACAGATGCTCTTAGTTTCAGTTTCCTCCTCTGCATTTCAGTCATTACAGCCAACGTGCATCAGTAAATATATGCAGCAGCAAATGTCATCGCAATGAGACAAAACCTGAGCTTTCTTTAGATGAAACAGGTAGGCACACTGAACTGCATGAGCGAGAAATACAAAATGGTAGGTCTACAGTATCAGCAGTTGAGCAACTTAGTGAGACATTAAAGCGTTTTGAAATAGTAAAGGACATAAGAGAAGGATACGGTATGTGAAAGGTTACAGGATATACTGGATATATAAAGCGCAGGGCAACATTTACATTAGCGGTTCCACAAATACATACCGTAAAGGGCAGCTGTCAGATGTAAATAAACCGTACAGGTGCAGCTCTCAGACGTAAAAAACAGACAAGTGCGCTCTCACACGTCCCAAATGATTTTGCAGCAACCAGGTTACACTGATGGATAGTGTGTAGTATCATTAAGGCCACAGCTATGTAAATGTAACTCTAAATCAATTACTTGTTCTCAGTCAGTTCAATTCCTCTGTGGGAACCTCTGAAATCTAATTACTCGAGTGAAGGAACACACAGTGATCGTTGCAGTGTTGTAGACAGGCCTTATCCCAGTGTGTGTGTGTTAACCTGTAGAAATACATATATATATATATGGAGATTTGTAACCTTAAAGATTATATTAGCCAGCACCAAACTGTATTGCAATATAATGTTTCCCTCAATATTCATAGTATTACTATGTATATGCAATAATTTAAAATGTTCTAAAAGTACAGCATGTGAAAGAAATACTGTACAGTACCATATACATACAGTAAAGGGCAGCTGTCAGGTGTAAGCGTATAAATAACCTTCCTTTCCTTCATTATGTCACCAAGACAGAAATATAAAGTACAGTTAGAAATAACAGTTTCAAAAATCCCAAATGTTTTTTTTTTTTTTAGAAAGCAAGCAGGTTACACCGAAGGATCGTTTATTAATAAGGCCACAACTCTAAATCAATTACCAGCTCTCAGTATTACAGTCATTTTAATTCCTCTGTGGGAACCTCTGAAATCTAATTACCCGAATGAAGGAACACGCAGTAATTACTGCAGAGTGGAACAGAAACACCTGGTCATCTTTTACACCTTTTCCCAGTGAGTGCTGTGGAAATGTTAAACAATATGTTAGTGTTGTTTTTATGCACAGCCAGCAACCTATAGTCCAAACTGCACTGCGGTTTTAACTTTTTACTGAATACTCACATAGGATTACTGCATACACGCACTTTATTTCAGAGGTGAATATGCAGGGTAAAATTCACTGGATAGTGCTGTCTAATACAAAAGAGTAAGTAAGGAATATATAGTAATTTCTATTCTTTTATTTATACTATATGCTCTACATTTGTTATTATCATCACATTTAATAGAATATAATATATTCTCAGAATGAAAGTCAGACCAAATTCAAACAGCTTACTCAAAAAAGCCCTTGAGCAATTTAAAACCATAATATTCAGTTTCAAGAAGCAAATGTCCGAGAGCGTTTTTGGCTGCGTAAAATGCTTAGGAATTGATATCTGCACCAGAGTACAGCGGAAATTAGTATCATTTTTCAGCGCCCAGTGAGACACAAGTCTGAGCCTTCACACAGCCCTCAAACCCCAATCAATGCATCAATGTTCTGATATAAATCCTGCTAGATCAAATCCTCATAGAAAATAATGACATATCAGGTCGTTTAGCACTTTGAACCTTTCTATATATTCCCCTCTCTAGTAGCAAATAAATCCTAATATGTAAAATTTGCAGCTGCATAAATGAAAATGATAAAAAATGTACATTTAAAAACTGTTTGTCATTGAGAATCTAATATACTCTGTGAATAAGGGGTGGGATTTATTGTGTTATCATTACTTTGTAGCTATCCCTGCCTTTCCAGATGGATCTTTGCGCAGTGTATATACAACTACAATGACATTAAGGGTGTGAAATGAGAAGAGGGGAGGACACACACACACACACACAAACACACACACACACACACACACACACACCTTTCACATAAAGGACAGTCGTACATATGTCACCTTGCTTCAGTGACATTTCCTCTGAGAAAAGGTTAGTCTTCTTACCCATTATGCATATACTACAAACACCCACTACACACACACATACTGTATGTACATGCATGAACACACACACAGCAGCCCACGGCACCAGACACCACTAATCTATCACGCACCGACAGCCTTACCTCCACGGACCAGTTGCCAGTCTGAGTGTTCCTTTTTAATATTTGATGCTGATTGGTCATTTATGGGCAGTAACCAGATACAGGAACTTCAGTTATGACAGTGATTTATCATGTGGGTTGTTGGAGAGGGGGATACTACATTATTCTATATAACCTTGAAATGATCCTGGCCTGATTTTGACAAGACTTGGAGGAACGTTGTCATTAAAATTCATCTTTTAAACTGATTAGCTCACAGGCGGTGCCATGATAATTGTCTGACACAAGCATGTTTCCTTATTAAATGTGAAATTATACAGTCAAGTACAGCGTGCTCTGCTTGCAGCATGGCTCAAGAGATTGCCAATGTAGGCCTCTCCACCACTTTGGTGAAATATCTCAGACTGTTCTCATTCAACGTTCATAGCTATACCAACAAAAAGTAATGCACTTTCATTCGTACAGTATATCCTCAAAATCAATTTGCATGTAATCCACGTAATCGTGAAACAGGAAGTATAAAGAGCGACAAATGCCGCATAGGGAGGAGGTCGGGGTGGATGGGTGGGTCAAAAAACACCGGACTTTCGCCCAGGAGACTGGCGTTTATATTAAACCAGAAGTCAACGTTGATTTATTTGTCACGTAACTTCTGTACTGAAGTTACGCCACTTCTGTAGTAAATAACCCAAACCACAATCTTTTCCTAAACCTAACTAAGTAATCTTGTTGCCTAAACCTAAGCAAGTTGTTTCCTGTGAAGACGGAAGTTTATATTGAAAAGACTGTATGCATGTAATTAGCGGAAATTGACACGTGTTGCTGGACATTCGTAGGAAAACACCCAAAAAATGAGGAATAACTTTTCGTAAGATATCATACGAACCGTTGCATGAGGATATGTTGCATATCTTAACAACTGTTGAAGGGATCGGCATGATATAGTATACAGAAAACCAATGGTTTCCTCTAGCGCTATCATAAAGTCATGAATTTAAGTTAGTAAACATGCTAATGCAGGCTTCTTCTGATCTAATCAAATGAGCAGTGGACAGAGCATTTCTCCTTACTGTTAGCCAAAACCAAATAAAAACAGTGGGTGCACACTTAATTTATGCTAATGATAGTCATGCCTATGGGTGAATGCTTAAAAATTTAACTAGGGTGACGGCAAGCAGCTGCAATGTCATGTTTCCTCATATTTTTCTATTAAATCTACAGTTCACAAACAGGATAATTTGTTTTAATGACGGTTATGCTAGGCAGGTCATTCAAGGTTTTACAAAGCATTGTGTGTCCACTGGCGTTGACTTTAACACACTCTAAGAAATAAAATAAAAACTAGAATCATATTTTAGTCACATATGAACGCTAGTTTAAATCAATCAATCAGCTTGTTTCTCAGGCAGTCTGATAAATCTCTGACACTTGTTGGACTACAGATCCCAGAGTCTGGCCTCTAGCTGCCTGTACAGAGTCTGACCCTATGAAGCCCTGCTCTGTGTGTGAGTCAGTATGTGAGAGAGTACGAGTAGTTCAAGGTGACTCTGTTCCAGCTGCTACTGCAGCCTTTTCATTCCAGGCCACTTGCAAACAGTTCAGGTCAGATGTTCCTTTCATACACAGTAGTACTTGTCAGCTGTAGTTTCCTCTGAGCTTTGTATTTTTAATATCTTTGGACCAGATATAAAAACAAACATAAAAATATTGAAAACATTGAATATTTTTGGTGCTCATTTCTCACACCTAAAGTGGTGTTACCAGCACAAGAGTCTGTCACAATGTCCACCAAGAGCCAATTTAGGTTTATGGCTGAGACACTTCAAAGTTTACTACTTTTGAGAAAATCGTCCATCACAAATATGTTTTTTAAATGCACATCAATCTACACAGATAATACAAAGACAGATAGGAGAAATTATATATTATTGTGTATTGTGTTGTTGATCCTCTTTCAACCCTACCTTCTAAAAATTATGTTCCCATACAACGCAGATCACAAATACGTTTGTGATACCGCGAACGGCCGCAGCAAGTGACGTAGTACAACGAGCGACGTGCAGAGCAGGTGACGAAGTATATCGAGTAACTGTTCATGAAAGTTATGTGGAATAATAACGTTATTGAAAGTTACGTGGTATACAATGAGTATAACAAGCGTGAAAGCCCACTAAGGGTGGGTGGGAGGTGTGATGGATGGGCCAAACAAACACAGGACGTTCCCCAAGGAGACTGCCGTTTGTGTCCTGTGTGAAACGTAGTAATTTTAAGCCAAACCATGTTCTTTTTTCCTAAACCTAACTAAGTAGTGTTGTTGCAGGTTTTTTTTGTTTTGTTTCAATTTACATCGTTAACCACATGATTAAAACTGTTTAAAACTGTAACCATAATCCAGGAGAAAATATGTTTCCCTTGAAACGTAGTTGAGAAAGCTGTTTAGTTGTATGGGAACGTAATTTTGTAGGAGACAGGGTTGTCCTTCTTGTAAACAAGACTGAAAATGACAAATTAAAACGGTCCTTGTTCTTGAACCCTACTCTTCTTTGAAGTTCACTATCGAATAATCAGAAGAATTACTTCAATCGATAATGGAGCAAACCTACAGAGGAACCAACATGGTAAAAACTTAATCTTTTTCTTACCCTTTTCTTTAAATCTGTCCTGTTACAGAATTAGTAACTGTTGTCACAGTGATAGTGGGATCTTAATGTGGTTTACACCGATAGAATTGAGAGGCTTTGTGTTTCTGAATGAAATGTAGATTGTCAAAGTTCAATAAGGATTCAGTCCGATGTCGTCCCAAAAATTTGTAACCCTCCTCTGGGTCAGTATACAGGCCGCTGCGTGTTAAAGGTTTAACCCCTTACACAACTCCAACAATCTCCCTGTATTCACAAAGACTGATCGTTCCTTCTCTCTCTTTGACTGCTCATGTTTTCATTTGAGTCATCCAAGATCTATTCTTTAATCCAAGAGTGAAATACACATCTAGAAAAAACTTTGTAAAATTTTAATTCAATTCAATTTTCTCTTTGACAACATGTTTTGAAATTAGTTTCAGTTGTAGCTTAACTGATGCATCCCTAAAATGTCTCCTTCTCTCCTTAAAGCCAAACCAGTGTATTTAATCATTAGCGTGATCATTAGAGCTGCTTTTCCTGTCATTGCTTTCCATTGTATTGATCTCCCGAGAGCTCCAATGCAACCTAGCGTTTAATCAATATCTCAAATGCTTTGACTCCTGTGAAGAAAGGATCTTAAAAGTGTAGTTGGATTAGGACTGACACTGCTTCTGGGCTCTGCAGAGGAAACTAAGGATGGACGGGGTGATTCAGAGAAGACTGGACAACCAGGACAGGCAAGGGCACGAGGACGAGGAACACACAAACAGAAAATCGAGAGAGCTGACATGGCGATGGATGTGTTTGTGTTTGTGTGTTAGACAGTATTTGCCAGACAATCTAATTGTGATTTTAAATGCGATAAACTCTCTTTCAGCGTCTCACACACACACACACACACAGAAACGTCGAGCAGACAGCTGAGATAAGACCTTATAATAGTTGTGTCACACTGAAGGACACTAGACAATCAGTCACCCCTGACTGCTTAGTGTGTGTGTGTGTTACCTGACGTAAAGTGTGCGTTTCTGTGTGGAGCGGAGCGACGTGGAGCTGGAGCTGACGCTGCTGGTCATCATCTGTTCCCTCAGGTCATGGATCTTCGCCTCGAAACGACTGTACTCTACACACACAGAGAGACACACAAAGAGGACAAACAGTGTTAGACCCAGCAGACTTCAGGTGACAGGTTTAACATAGATATACAGTATATAGATAATATAAGATAATAAGATAATAATCTAATTTACAAGCTACATGTTGCTCCACATTAAAAGCAGCTGAGTAACCACCTGATTCAACTGTTATCAGGCCATTAAATAGGCGTTATCAGTCGGCACGATAGATGTGGGCCGTTAGGGGCCTACTACACCTACTACGTTGTAAAAGTCAAAGTGAAACTTAAAAGCAACTCCTTCTAACATGTTGTAAAACTGAATGAAACGTTACTATTGAACACAAACAAAACGGCTTCTTTAGGTTTAGGCAACAAAACTACAACTTCTTTAGGTTTAGGCAATAGAACTACAACTTCTTTAAGTTTAGGCAATAGAACTACAACTTCATTAGGTTTAGGCAATAAAACTACAACTTCTTTCAGTTTAGGCAAATAAACAGTTCGGTTTAGGGAATAAAACTACAACTTCTTTAGGTTTAGGCAATAAAACTACAACTTCTTTAGGTTTAGGCAATAAAACTTCAACTTCTTTAGATTTAGGCAATAGAACTACAACTTCTTTAGGTTTAGGCAATAAAACTTCAACTTCTTTAGATTTAGGCAATAGAACTACAACTTCTTTAGATTTAGGCAATAAAACTACAACTTCTTTCAGTTTAGGCAAATAAACAGTTCGGTTTAGGCAATAAAACTACAACTTCTTTAGGTTTAGGCAACAAAACTACAACTTCTTTAGGTTTAGGCATAAAAAAACACTTGGTTAAATTTAGGGAAAATACATTCTGTTTTGGGTTGAAATAACTACGCACACAAAGACAACTACACATTGTTGGTTTCACACAGGATGTGAACTCCGGTCTCCTGGGTGAAAAACCCTGTGTTTTCCTGACCTCCACCCCAAATGGAGTTTCACACTGTCTATACTACAGCGCTTGACTTGGCTTCTGCTCCTGTCATAATTACTACAGTTGCTAGAGGTCGCTGTCGTGTTCTTTTATACCTTCTTTCAGTGATCTACCATGTGAATGGAATATATAATCTACTAGTGGGTGTAGTAGGCCCCTATTAACCCACATTTATGGGGCTTATAGTGACTCATAACGCCTATTTAATAGCCTGACAAAAGTCTAATCGGCTGGAGAAACGGTGATTTTTTACACTTCAATCATCTCTGCTCAGTAGTTCAGAAACCACATTACAGTTCGAGAATCAAAGAGAAGATCAGGGGCATGATGAACAAACACAGCTTTAAGGGCGGTGGAGGGTTTGTGCACTGTGTTAACCACATCTCCTACAAATGGCTCTGGTACAACAAGTACAAGAAGCATTTTGAGATGTGGTGAAAATTGCAAGAAGTTCGTTTTCCATCAAGTGCAGAAGTGTTGGGCCATCCTGCTTAGCTACAAACACACACACATTACAGACACACACACACACACACACAAATTCATGGATATGCAGACACAAGCACTGAGCTGTCAACAGATTCTCTACGGCCATAATCTAATAGTCTGTTTGATCTGAATGTTAACTCCTGTTACATCAGACCCGGTCCATGTCAATATCATCATAAACACACACATTTACACAATCACACACAGCTAGTTTGAGATACATCACTTACACAACTCCTCCAAATCTGTTTATAAATCTCTTCATGCAGGAGGGTTTGTTATTCATAAATGCAGATATCAGAATGTATTTATTTGGATAAATACATCCCGCAGTGTCCATGGAAATAAGAGCCTATTGTAGGTGGATCGGTGTCACTGATTGGATAGGAGGAGTTAGTTGATTGGGAGCTTCATGAAACAAAGAACGAAAGCCGGGTACACAGAACACTACTTCAGGTCATAACAGGCAGGAACAGCCTTCAATGGGCTCAACAGCAGACATAAATCTGAGATGAAGGCAGAGATTTAGAGGTCTGGATCATAAACTGTATATAAGAAGTGGACGTAGTGACCGTGACGTCACCCATTGGTTTGTGGACTGCCGTTTTGAAGCCTCAAGTTCAGCATTTTAGCTGTCGCCACCCTGGTTATTTGCAACCAGAAGTGACACGAAAGGGTGGAGCTAAGTACAACCGAAGGCTGTATAAGACATTTTAGACAACCAAAACGTTACAATTAACTTTCACGAACAGAAAACACACTGTGAAAGGGTCAAAATTGTAAGATGTAAACACGGACAACTCCCAGACCGGACAATCCGTGGTAGCGACCTGTCAATCACAAGGTAGCCATGTCCTAAACCGTCCCCTGCTTTATAGTCTATTTGACTCTAAATGGGACCATAATTTACTCAATGAACATCATGCTGTATTGAAGAAGACTTGAAACTAGTGATTGAGACCATAAACTCATGTTTACAATGTTTACTGAGGGAATAAATCAAGTGAGAAGTAGACTCATTTTCTCATAGACTTCTATACAATGTGACTTCTTTTTGCAACCAGAGGAGTCGCCCCCTGCTGGCACTTCCGCTTCACTTTTCAGACCCAGAGGTTGCCCACTGGTCTGGAACAAGGCTATCAATGTGTTTTAGTCTTAACCATTCCCTCCTTCATTACTTCCTCCATTCAACTAGTAAAATGCTTAGTTTCATAAGTCTATCAAGCAAATAAAATTGTATTTCAGTCTCTGTCAAACACTGTTTAACCACAAGAATAATGATTTGAAAATGAGTTTCGTTGTGAGAAGAACTGACATAACACTGTAAGCCCATGTGACTCAGGCTAAAGCTGTCAAACATGATGTGTTGTAGGTGGAAAACAGGCGAGTCTGCAATGAACACAAGTATCTCACATTATACATGCACACTGAGTTCACACAGTGACGTTCATGCGGCTCAGCAGTGGTGTGACATAGCATCATTGGTGCAGGAGTTATTAGTTCATATTTGGCTCATTGGCTGGAATGTAACTAACCTACTGGAAACACAAAGCTGGAATCAAAGCAAACAGAAACACAGCAACTGTTTGTTTTCCTCAAACCCGAGCAAATTCAAATTTCACAAATATACTTGCTGATGTTTTACACAAATGCAACAATGAATTTTCAAACGGCACTTTCAGTTTTAATTGCCAGGAACAACTGTATCCTCATCTCACTTGAATGACAAGTAGTAAATTGTGAGAGAGCAACCAGTTGGCCAATCAATGCAAAGAGCAATGATTTGCTCACACACTCAGCAAAGCAGCCCTGAGCTTTATAGTATCCTCCTGCTACATGCAGCAAAAACGCTTTAGTTTCTGACCCATTTTTTAGTGGCCATAAAAATGTCATTGTGCCTCTTTAATTATAAATGTACATTATTTATGGAAATGCACAGAGTGGAAAAACAAATGTGTTCTCTAATGTGCATTCTTGGCTTTTTAGGTCTTTTTCCAGCAGAAAAAAAAGTATATTTTGTATCTGTCTGAAAATGTCAGTAAATTGTGATATTTTTATTCGGAGTGGAAAAACAAACAGCAGATAAGTGTGTGATAAATCCTTACTGACTGTCCTCTAGTCTCCTTAACACCACGCAGCTTCCCAGAAACCTCTGAACTAACACACGGATGACAACGCCGCTGGCAATAAGCCTGCAAAAACCCTTCTGAAGGATGTCCCTGTCTCTCTCTCTGTGTGTGTGTGTGTGTGTGTGTGTGGACCATTACCGTGGCCTACAGAATCTAATTAACCCTGAGTAATTCAATCATACTCGAGGTACACTACACACACACACACACACACACACACACACACACACACACACAGATGTGGGACCTGCAGTATCTCCTGACTTTTCCTGTTTGTCTCCCTATTTTCAGTTTTCATTTCCTTGTTTACGTCTCTACATGCCTGCTCAGCTTCTGAACACTGTCAAAAACCAGCCTTCACCACCCAGATCTCAGCTCTGATTTCTCCCTAAGCGTTCATTAATCTGACACACTGACGCTCACAGACACAAAGAACTAAACTGTACTAAAACGGCTCAAAGCCACACACACCTGAAACACTCAGAGTAACATGATCGCTCATGCTTTTTTGCACATTGATGTTCTGAAAAAAAACTTTGATGGATTTGTTGTTTGTTGACAAGGAGATTCACCTGTATGCATCCCAGTTTTAACTTGCTACATCCCATGCTAAATGTTATATGCAGACGACATGAAAGGGATCACAATGCAATGCTTCACATAGAAGCACAACTTCCCTCCAATCTCAGGATCAAAATGCCATTTTTGCCGAGAATTTCATTTCTTGCTTTAACCTTAAATATTTTCATTGCCGACCTCAGTCCGTTCCAATCTCAGCTCTATAATCCATTACAAATTGATGGATTAACACTTCTATTTCTGTTCGTCTCACTGGACACACCACAGAGTGATCACACACATCAGATACTGTATGAACTTTCATCATATTCAGCATCTAACTATCTCTGTCAACACACATCGCCTCAATGCAGCATTATGGGATTAAGAGGAAGAGAGAGAGAGACAGAGAGAAAGGGAGGGAGACAACAAGACAGGAGGAAGAGGAAACAGATTAATGACTGAGTGATTGAGTTCAGATGTATTGCAGCAAAATCACGTCTCATACAGTAAAGTTTATCAATGAGAGGCAGTGTTGAAAGAACAGAGCTACAGAGAGTTGTTATTCCTCTTTGTGATCTATAGAACAAAGACTGTGTTGCAGCTCTGAGATATTAGTGTTATTGAGTCCTGAAGAGAAAAGACAAAGCCGGCTCTGCCAAGGCTGCAGCTCTGATCATCTTCTGCTTTAAGACCAAAGCTAGCGTGCTAGTCTTGAGAAGTCAGAGCTGCAGTCTTGATCATCCTTTTTAAAGTCTTAAAAACCAAATCCAGCGATACAGCGGAAGTACCACAGAAAGAAGAGAACAAAAACTGTTGATGCTGAACCGCTGATGTTTCCACATCACTGATAATTTCTGACACCGTGAGAGTCATTAGACCAAAGACAGCGTAGGAGTCAACACGTTAATGCTGCATCACTGGTCATCACAGTGTCACCAAATCATCTATCTTTTTCAGTCCAATTTTACCAGCATTCCCCAAAAACAATCCCTGAATAAAACAGTGATGCCAGGGTGTTTCTAGAGGCAGTATGTTAACAAATAAACCAGTTCAACTCCCGCTCAGCTGTACTCACATGCTGCTGGCAGACAGGCAGGCTCAACAACGTCTGCGCGATATGATGCTGGTATACGGTGGAGTGTCTGTGCGTGTGAGAGTGAGGTTTTGCTCCTTAAGAGTCCCGGGATGTGAATGAGAGGAAAAAAACAGAGCGAGAGAGAGAGAGAGAGAGAGAGAGCAGATGTGTGTGTGAAAGAGAGATGATGGAGAACGAATCTAATGCCAGCTCCACACTGGATCCAGCATGTGAGCGAGCTGGAGCAGAAAGATGTGAATGTGTGTAGGTATGCAGCAGTGTGTGTGTGTAAAATCAGTCCAGTGTTGCTCAGCTGCCACAGAAACAACAGATGCTAACTCTCTCTCTCTCTACTACACTCCTCTCTTTCTCTATCTCTTGTTCGCTGGCGCGTTCTTTTGCTCCTCCCCCTCTCTGACAGCAGCTTGCTGTAGGGCGGAGACACACACACACACACACACACACACACACACACACACACACACTCGCCAATAGACACACACACTGTTTCCTCAGGTCACTCATGCAGGAGGCTGAGTCGGTGCCAGGCTCTCCTGCCCTACTTTGGCCCACGGAATCGGTCTACACGCCACACACACACACACACAAGGTAAAGCTTGACCAAGCATTTTCAATATTGATTTTTGTGAAGCTTAATTAAAAGCTCAATTCATATTCCTCAAATGGATTCTCCATTTTATACAGCAAACAGCAAAAAAAAACGTAGCATCTGCCTTCATAAGTATGAGGAATTAAAGTCTTTCTGCTCTGCATGATTTATGTCTGTCTGTGTCTCCATCTGTCTCTCCTCCTCTCTCCATCTCCACTTTCTGACTCATTTTTTCTCTGTCTATCTGGTTTTCTCTTTTCAAGGGTTTCACTTATAAGAAACCTTGTTGAAAAAATTTGACTTTTTTTATCAAGTCAAAGTCAGCGCTCCTCTAGCTCTGCCTCTTTCTCTGGACATCAAACTCCCCCCAAGAGTGATACAGTAACACACATGAAGTTTCACGTGATTATCATCTAACTGTCTCGACACACATCACCTCAATGCAGCATTATCAGATTAAGGAGCAAGAGAGAGACACAGAGAAGGAGATAGAGGGAGAAAACAAGACATAATAGAGAGGGAGACAGAAGAGAGGAGGAGGAGGAGGAGGAGGAGGAGGAGAGGAAGAGGTGGGGGAGGAGTGGTGACAGAGACTAATGGCTCTGGGGCTCATATTCCCTATTTCCTTCATTTACCTCTCCTCTCCTCTCCTCTCTTCTCCTCTCCTCTCCTCTCCTCTCCTCTCCCTAGAGGAGCATTGTTCCTCCATTCAGCAGCTGGCAGAGACCTTTCCTGCGTTTTGCAGCTTCAGTGCTATCCAACAGAAAACCTCTGGAGAGGGGCAGTTCTCATCTTTAGGGTTGTGTGCATTGCACCAATATTTACCTTTCAGATCACCCTTTCTAATGTTAGCCCTATTTGTAGAAACATGTATGTACTGTATATAACCCTACTCTTTCCCGTTATTTACTTTCCTGCAGGAAGGAGCATGGCTTTTATGTCCTATTTCATGTCATTATTGCTTTGACATATTTACTTTTTATTGCTTATGTTACATTTATAGGTACCCAGTGGAGTTTTTGACCACTGGTAGCGCTACGGAGCAATATTTTCCTGAGTGGGCCCCCGTTTTGTTTGTATCATGCACATGATTACCTGCCGCTTCCTGCCACTGATTTCACGCTATTCCACTGATGGACAGTTGGTGGCGGTAAGGTGCAGAGAAGTGTAGCAATGTGTTACCAAAGTAAACTACAGGCTGACTAACATGGCTGTAAATGCACAATTTGATATATTCAAAACATCAGGCTTACAGATGTTTTATGAGCAAGGGAGTGCATTCAACACATTTGTCAGACCTCAAGGATACAAACGATGTGTTTTCGGTGAGTAACACTGACTTTGTTTACAAGAAAACTCCACAGGGCACCTTTAATTTTGAGTCATTTGTTGATTTTTCCTTTCTGAATTATTTTACTGCTGCAAAAAAAAAAATCAAATTCCTCCAAGGGGATGAATATAGTGAAATTATCTCAATTTCCAAGACGTAATGTGGGCTATACTTAGTTTTTAATCATTCAGTGGATGTACATATCAGACTACAAGAGACTAGACGTATTAAAAGGAGCATGCAAGTCATCAAAATCCTCTTGTGAGACGTCTCTCTGATCGGTTGAATTAAAAAAAGATCCTCCACTTGGTAGTCTGTTGTTAAAGCGTACCAAAATCGATATGAGACTCTGGTTCTAAAAATAGCATTGCTGGAGGAAGCTCATCTATAATTGATACGATACAGTACAGTAATCTATATTGGTATTGATTACCGGATCATATTGCAGAGGAGATGAGAGGAGAGACCAGAAAAAGAGAGAAATGTCTTATATTATGTACTGAATTCAAGTTTAAATGTCAAGACTGAAAAACATGTTTCTTCTCTGGCAGCTAATAAAAGCTTCAGCATGACAGTGACGCGGCAGCACGCTGCAAATCTCAAATCAGTCACCTTCCTGTTGCAAAGTAACGCCTCCGATCCCCCAAACACAACGTATGAGCAGTGAGTCAGACCATTACCACAGACACCAGCAACACTGGGGAGGAGAGGAGGCACTGACAGGTGGAAACGAAGGAAAGAAACAAAGCAGAGGAAGGAAAGTGAGCAAAACAGAAAGAGATAAAGTGACGTATAGGAAAAGAAAGGAAAGAAGCCTACTGTATGTATTCAGCAGATAATATTCCCACAACTTTGTGTCTGAAAGCTCAGCGATAGAGCTGCTGTTAATCTTCTACTTAACAACTGGTGCTTGACACACACAAAACACACACACACATTCACACACAAAGTGTAATAAGCAGGCTAACAGAAGTGAAGCTAATCCTCTCTGCATCACCTCAGTATTACTGCTGATAGACACCGCCTCTGTGTGTGCGTGTGTGTCATGTGTGTGTACAGTATGTGTGTGACAGTGTGAGTCTGTGACGGCTGTGTGTAATCCTGGTGACTAATACTGCTGTCAACGTGCACGCATTACCAGTCCCACATCAGGAAACTTATGGCACAGGAGGAGATCATGTTTAAAGGTCAATACTGCAGCATTTTAGCTTTTTTTCTGATCAGCTGAATTGGGTACTTCAACTGGGAATTGAAGCCGCAACACTTAAGCTACGAGGCAACCTGAGTGGCATTTATTTAATATTCACTGTTGGGTGAGAAACTAATAATTTCATTTAAAACATATCCTTTTGATGCTTTATTCTTTTATAAACTTTCTTCATTTATATGTTGTTTTATGTTGTAAAAAAGCTTTTTTTGTTTTAAAGTGACACTGTGCAACTTCTAAAAGAAAGAAATAACACAATCATACTTCTTACAAATGAACATTTTAGTTCATTAGCAAAAAAACACACCAGTGCTCCATTTAATTTGCTGCTACAGCCTCACTGGCTGTAGCAGCAAATAGATATAGATAGATATTGTAACTGACATTTCATTATCTTCTCTACTTGTGCAACTTCTTTTACACATCTTAGCTCTGTCAGGTCACCTAATGATGATGTCTTTAAAGCATCTGGCTCGAGGATGTTGGGGAATGAAAGGAAATCCATTGAGCCATTATTCTGTAATTGGACCTTGCGGCAGCAAAAGTTACACAGTCTCGCTTTAAAGGGGAACTCCACCGATTTTACACATCAGAGTCTGTTTAGAGGTGTTGGGGAGTACTACAGCACTTCGTGTGGAAGTGTTTTGAACGTTGTGTCGATGGATGAAAGCAGATTGGGTTATATTTGCATAATGTGTTTATATTTTCTTTGCTAACATATTTACACAGCTAACAGCGTTATCTAGAATTGCGAAAATGAGTTAGCTAGGGCGTTAGCGAACGTTAGTTGCCTGATCTTGCAAGAGAGTGTTGCTGAGACAGAGAAAGGTCTCGGACAAAGTTAATTTTCTTTTCATTTGTCTGTCTGAAAAATGACATTTTAGTATCAGATTGTTCAGAAGATATGTGGCTTGTGAGAAATGGGTACAATATTTACTTTGGTGACTATGGGGCGAAACAATCAGTCATAATCTGTGTTCACTGTCACTTCTCCCATTGGAGTTAATAGACTCAAGACATGCTGGTGGTCTCCTAAAGAAGCGAGGCAGTGGCGAAACCCACATGACACAGATACAGGAATCTGACTCCAAGTGCACTGGCTCCTTCCTGAACTGTCTCTGGCTGAATTGTCAGTGTTTCGGTTGCATTGTGGGTAATATTGGCACCAGGTTTTGACAAGGAAGAAGAATGCGTGGAATATAATGACCTTATCTCTGGTTCTGCTACATTGATTTTGATATTTTTTTTTGTTATAGAAGAATGCTAAATAAAATCAGTGGAGGACTCTTAAGTATTTTAAAGTTTACGTGTCCTGTCGTGTTTTATTATCTTCTTCTGCAAAGTTCTTTGTAAAGAAAAGTGTTATTTCAATGAAATTATCCTTATCAATATTATTTAGATATGAGGGTAAAGTTACAAACACATTGTAGGTTCAGAGCTAGTGTGCAAACCTTATATTGCATGTTTCTTGATATCTTAACACTACTTGTAATGGAGGTGGCTGCAAAATTAGGACAGATTTTCATAAACTGTGTTCTTTCAGTGGGTGGAAATTTGGACAATGATTTACAGCAGTTTGAGAATAGGATTCATTTTCTCCACTTACATCTCTTTAACCAAATGCTGCTCACCTCACATGGCATGTTAAAGCTTCCTGCTTTAAGTGCATTACAAACACTGAATCGGAACATCATATACGCTCAGTGTTTAAAATGTGTTGCTCTGGATGTTTATAGGGTCAACTGTAAAGTTAAGGAGATAATATCAAAGAAAAAGTCAGTTTTTCATGACTGTCTGATGATTCATTTGTAAGAAAATTCAATCTAATGTGCTCATAAATTGCTTCTAATTCACCACAATGTGTTTCAAGTGGAGTTTATTCTGTCTATATCTTACAAAAAAATCCTACAGATGGAGATTTTGGGAGAAAATTCAGTCAAACAGCCTTGTCTGGCTGAATACATATGAATTTCGGAACACATCTTGGAGCCACAGGTCTGATATAGAAAATTGGCTTAAAATAGCCTGAAACGTGATGGGGGACGGCGGCAGTACTAATGCAGCATGAGGACTTTTCACAGACAAACACTCTCCATCTGCTGCACTTCAAATAAACACAGATCTATATCTGCTGCATCAGCTTAAATCAACTGTGTCTCTGCCCACGCTCGCACACATACACACACACACGCACACGCAGAGCTGTGTTGTGTTTGGGTACACCGGGTAACATATTTAATATAAATAACAGGAGGAGACCTGCACACACACAGCGAGAGAGACACTTTTCCTCTCCTGGTGGAGGTCATTATGAGCTCCTCTCTCATTGGCAGGAAGTGTGTGTGTGAAACACAGGGAGCACTGCTGGTCACTGCATGCTATCGCCACGGGAACGGGACAAACATGAACCTCAGATGGACACACACACACACACAGTGCTCACCAAAGCCCAGCGTGGACAGAAGGTTTGATATAAAGTTCATTCAACGGTCACTAATGAGAGTCACGACACAGACAGACACACAATCTTAGACTAACTTATCCTTTTCGAGGGCCAGCATGTGAGCAAAATCATGAAATGTTTAAGTACACATCTATAGTTTCTTGACAGTTGAGCAGGAAAAAACCTTGAACTTTAAAACCAGGCTACATCACAGTCGGCTCTTAGTGACGCCAGCTGGACCACCTCTGATACCTACTGTGTGTTGTCACTGTGAGATTCCCAATATAACACCAAACTATGCCAAAACAGAGCTGGACCAAGCCAAACCAACAGACCACTGAACCATTTTCACACTTTGATTAGTAGAGCATCTGCAGGATTTAAAAGGGCCGTTATATTTTTACTTTCTAAATGAACAACACCAAAAAAATCCCCAAAAATCTTTAGCATAAGTGAAAAGTAGTTCATCCATTTTAGTAGCTTAGTCCACTTCTCTGCTATTGATCCATATACGTTCAAAACAATCCTCGCTTCACCAATACTTGTTACTTCTGACAGAACTGTTTGGAACGTACTGAACATTTAGATCAATAGCAGAGAAATAGATTATACTTCTGTTTCCTATTATTACTTTTGTTTTGACATGTTATTCAGCTTGGCTTCACATTCGGAAACAGTTGTAACTGCTGTCCTTTAAAACAAAAATCAGAAACCAAAAGGGAGACATTTATATTATTTGGTGTCATGATGGCGCCCCCTAGTTTTGCATGAATTCGTTGGAATACCATTAATTCTCTGTCTACCTATATGGAGAACTTCTTTCCATACAGCCAATCAAATCTTTGCATAAAGTAATTTGTCGTTTTATCATGAGGCAGATCAGCTTTCCTGCTAAAATCTCCTTCTTATCTAACGTACAAACATGAACACGTCTTGTCCTGCACGTTAGCTTGTTGAATGAGCCACAAAACAAACATTCAACAGGAAAAGTGCACTGCTAGTCTTCTAGAAAGCTAATTAGCTGCATTCAACAGCATATAAAATCTGGTTACATGCTGGTGGGGTCCTTACTTGTCAAAATCACTAATAAAACAGTCCACCAATGACATGTACTGTCAATCAAACACATACACACCCC